>CM039527.1:14470714-14520316 GCA_022433055.1 Begonia peltatifolia | reverse complement strand
GTTGGGGTGAGTGATTAGCTCAGTAGAAACGTTATACATAATATTTATTATCTTAAAAACAGATTTTCTATCTTTATTTTTAAAACCGTCATTAAACTCCAAACTATGCATGAGTTATAAAACAATTAAAAAAATATCTTTCATTCTTTTTAACAAAACTAGCACCACGAACCTTCAGTGAGGTAGTCATAAAATCTACCACGTACGCACATGTCTACACAACAAAAATACTCTTACCGTTTTCCACAAAAAACATTCCAAGTAAAAATGGAGTGTCACATAAGGACCACTCCAACATACTATCATAGAAAGACGGTGACTTAAAAACTAAACAACGTCTCATGGAATCGAAGGAAATCGTGACGGCTATCTGAAGATCCAGCCCATCACCCTAGTGTCTGGTGATCGACAATTTGCCACGACACCAACCTGAATTATAAACATCTAACAGGTTTAGAGATTCGAACAAGGAGTATGTTATCACCGCTCTACTGCCACCTTTACATACGTGCAAACAATACCACAGTCACACATCAGAAGGTGTACGGAATAGTCTTGTGATACTTTGAGTCAAAGACTCCTCAAAGTATTAAAAGGATTCATTCTCCCAACATAACACAGCAAAACTCAAATAATATAATGTTGAAAATTAAACATGAGAAAACCAAACGTACATCTACATATAAAAACTAACGTGTTAGCGACCAGATCTCGTCATACTTTTACAGGTGGCAATCCACCAAAATAAGATATTTCAAAAACATGTTATGGAATGCAGAAAGCATAAAATCTCTACCTCGACGATGAATAATCATCTTCCTTACAGAAGCGGCAACCTCTGGAACTAACTCAAAATTAGCGAACTTATTCAAGTCTATAAATAAAACCAATGTTACGAAATCCCTCTCATCTACAAAAGGGACACGTGGATGAATCTCATACTAGGATTACAAACCCAATCTGACAACTTATGAGTGACCATCAACTTTGTTGAGACAATAAAATGTTTTTTAAAAAATAAAATGTGCAGTTAACCTCTACCATTAAGCAGTCGACTGGACCAGTCTGCGGTAATCTTGACCATTTTCTGGTCAACCAGAAGGACTAGTTCATAGTCGACCTGACTACTCCGTTGTCGTCCTCTGTGGTCGACTAGCGGTTCACCAGGGCAATGTTTCCAGCGACGAAATGTCATTAAAATCACGTATTTCCCATCCATTGTTGCTCTCATTCGGCCAAGGACTTCACGTACGCCAATATACTCCTAAAATATGCAGAAAAGACTATGGAATGCTCATTCAACTCAAACTTGTGTGGGGTGGGGGTGGAATGAGCTTACTGTTGAAGTTTGCTACGACAAACGTTGGCTGAACAAATCGAGGTCAAGCTCCTCCTCCTCTTCCCTCTTCTTTCTTCTTTTCTTTGTTTGTGGCTTGGTTTCTCACTTTTATTTATTATTTTCTTTAAATTTTAATTCAAAACAATTATAACCTCCATTCACTTATTTTATTTTTTTCGCAACACCAAAAGTCGTCCCAATTATTCACAAGGTATATCCTCAATTACATGATGATAATTTTCCTCAAATTAACTTTACAGTAATTTACCAAATCACTGAATTTATCTAAAATTTTGAAAAATCCAACATGACAATTGAATGACAAATGAGTCAATTCATGACTTTGCTTTTGTTTTGATATGTTTGAGGCTTTTTTTATTTGCCACTTTGTTTGTTGTTTTTTTGGTAGTGTTCAAAGTTTGTTATTTGTTGATTCAATTTTGGTTGTGTGTGAATATTGTTTCTAACAATTTAATTTTGCATATATTATATTAGGATGGAAAATCCCATAATTGAAAGCGGGAAAAAAATCTAAATTTAAAGCATGTAATTATTTTACTAAAGTAAAACTAATATATTGGCTTATAGTATTAAGCATAATTATTTTGATGATAAGTGTAATTCTTTGAATATATTATTTTAAGTTATTGAGATATATTAGGTATAAGTATTTATGAGATGTATCAGGATGTCCAGTCTTCAGCCATATGCGGAATAGAAGAACTCAAGGACGCACACTCCCAAGAGGTATTTTGGCTGCAGACAACCGCAATGGATGCGTGGTACTGAAGTCTAGTTCAGAGAACCAAACCATTTGAGAATAAAAGTACAAACGTATGGATCTCAGATGAGGAAGCCCAATTTCGATGCAATGTTCTTTAATTTCAATTTGAACACCTAGAGACAGATACAGACACACGCAGCGAACATGCATAGGATCTTGCGAAACTCTTACTTAAAGAGAAGAATTTATGTTGAAGCTTCATGTGGACGCCCGGAGCGGTAGCTCTCAATTTAAGTCATGAAAGCCCATCACCTTAGTGTGTTTATAACGGACATTTTCTTAATGCTGGATTCTTACCAGAGGATGTCCACAGCTCGAGGATTTTGAAAACCAAGACAAATAGAAGGACACTCGGCTATGCAACTCAACGAAGCACAACTACGTCAAAGTGTTGCCCGTTCACTTGCTAAGATTTAAGCCTTCATTCTTGAGTTAAAAATCTAACATCTCGTACTCCTAAACTTGAGATTGTTCATCCTTGAGAGAGTCAACTCTTGTACTTAAAATTTTCAACCACTTTTATAGTTTATGGAAACTAAGAGGATGATGTCCTTAAAGAGTCAGTTAAGGTTCGATTGACATCCATAAGATCTATCAAGAAAAAAGGATGACATTTGTGATGATGTCTTTGGAAGATTTGATTGACGCTCAAAGTCTCAATCATTTGTAACCAAAAAGGCTATAGTAGAAAGAATCTTCAAAGAGTCTTGGAGCAAAGAGGCAAGGTAGGCTAAACCGTATTAATAAATCATTGAAATCGCTTTCCCTTCTCTCTTTACTATATTATTTGTGTTAAATTTGATTCATCTAATTAAGAGAGAAAATATATATATTGAGAAAACAAATTAAATAGGATTTTTAAACACACGAAAAAACTCATTGAGGCCCTTGATAAATTCTGCTGTTGTTTGTTCTTTGTGCTCTTCAAAACTATTTCTCATTTTTGAGAGTTTCCAAGTTAGTTACAGTCTTTAACTCTCTTGACTCCTTATTTCAGAAATTGCATACAAAACCCCCAACACTTGCCTAAATGACTAAACAAAAAGCATCTTCTCATAATTCTTTTCATTAACTAATAAGAATTTATTTGTTCTTCACATTCTCTTCTTCTTTGAAACTTAATATTCTCCCACCATAACTTAGCATATCTAGTAAATTCCACCAAGCAAGTTAGATTTTAGTTTTATCCTTAAAATTATGACATTCAAATATCTTCTCTACTTCGTCAATCAAATCATGCAAATCTTCATCAGAATTCGTACATTTTATCGGAGGAATGGTAACCTTGTTATGCCTCAAGGCGTTATCGGCATGATCCGCATGCCTTGGTTCACCTTCATCCACAACATCTTCCCATGTTTCACATTCTTTTTCTTCGGTTAGTTCCATGGCAATTCTTCAATCTCTTCGACCTCCTAAGCCTCTTTATCTAAAATCTCTTATGAGCTCTTTCATTTTGATTTAGAAGGACTTGTAATTGTTGGCAAATAGCGGCAATGGAAGTCTTCAACGCATCTATTCGGGCTTGAGTAGAAGGGTTGAATTCTTTGGGAGTTTGGTTGTTTGAAGCGACGATGAAGCTCCTCTTCTTGTCATAATGTTTAAGATTGAGATATATAAAGTAGAGTTTAGAAGGAAAGCTAAAATTCAACTATGATATCAAATATTGTGAAAATCGGCGCTCTGATGCCAAATAATATGAAAATCAACAATTTGATACAAAATGATGCAAAAACAAGAACGGTGGACATAGATGCAGGTGCTCAGGTGCAAAAAGTGGATGATTGGGTTGCAAAATTGTCTTGAGTTCGAGCGTCTAGGTGGACGTTCAAAATTAAGAGCGTTCAAAAATGTAAAACTGGGAGACGTGTCTCGAAAATGAGCTTATGTGGTTCAAGAAGGATGCCTAGAAATAGAAGAGTGGGAAATGTGTGTCGAAAGTGGGCTCCCAAATATAGAGGTAGACACATGGATAGAACTTAAATCGAAGAAATGGACAAGAGCGAATGATCGCGATTGAAAAACGTGTCTAGAACTTGAAAAGTTGCACTTGTCTCACGAGATTCAAGTGCAAACAGTGAAGAAAAGCGATTGGAATTGATAATAAAAATGATAGAGTAGAACCAAAACAACCTGAGATAAAAATTCCTCCGACGATTGAGTGAGAAATAGATTCTTACCTTGAATTCTGCTTTACAAAAAGTAGATGAAGCATCCACCATCCGCGGTAGCCAATCTAACCACACTTGAATAATAAAGAATTGACAAACTCTAGTTAAATCACAAGTTAGAAAAGGATAAATAGTAAAGAAAAAATGGTTTTCCTTCAAAATGTCTACTTTGGCTGCAAACTTACTAACATTAATTTAAATAGTGTCTCAAAATAGGGTTAGAAAAGTATAAAATGCCCTCACACAAGTTCAAAGGACTTAACCACCAGAAAAATAAAATAAACAACATGCTTCTATTGAAATTAACTCTTAAACTTCCAGAATGACTTGATTAGCGTTCTTCTAGACCGAATTTCTAGGATGAGCTTCCTGTTTGGTTAGTACACTTCTTGAATGCTTTGTACTCCTGGTTCAGAGCTCTACTTCACTAAGTGCTTGGGCACTTTTATCTTTCAAACTATGACCGTCTTGGGCGATTTCTTTAGCTTTGTCACCTGCAAAATAAACCAAGTGGAAATGGTTAGAAAGTCTCCATGCTCGGGCTCATCATAACTGCTAAGGGTAGACCTGAAAATCGAGCAAATGGCAAGAATGAGGCTAGGTTTAAGTACAAGGGTAGGAATGGTAAGTATTTTGTTTACAACAGTACTATCTTTGAAAGGAAGAAAAAGGGGCTAAAAGTACCTGAGGGAAGTGAAGAGGTTTCTGTGGCACGAGGAAGGTTGGCTGTTAACACATAGTGATGTCACACTTCTGAGGTGGGTCCCGTATAGTGGATGTACATTCCACGTGACAACTCATGGAGCCTGATTAGATATCCATAGAGAGCTTGATGGGGCTTATTGATGGGGCTTAGTGATAACAAATCTGGTGAAGTTATAGGTATGAGAGATGTAAGGTGCATCTTTGATTGTCAGGTTAGGGCTCTGAAGGATGTTAGGCTCAGAACACTGGAGTTTTTAGATATAGGTTTACTGTGGAAAATAGTCATATAAAGGTAATGATTCACATTAAAGAAGTTCACAAAAAACAGACTCTATACATTGATAAACACTAGTAGTTACTGTTAAACTTCCAACAGCTGTTACTTTCACTCAAGCATTCAAAGATGCTACCTGTTAAACTACCAACATCTGTTACTTTCCTGCAAGCATCCAAAGATTCTAACTGGGTACAAGCTACGAAGGAAGAAATAAATGTTTTACAATGCCTCGTCCTTCAAACGAAAATGTACTTAGATAAGTTAGGAAATGTAAAAATTTGTCGGAGATGGTGGAGTGCAGAGAAGAGAGGAAGAAGAACAAAGAAGAGAGGCTGCTATGTTTTTTGTATATTGACTCACAAAATGAATTTTGTAGTATTCCCTTACATTGGACAAATAATGTTTTTCTCTCTATATATACTCATGTGAAAAGAAACCTAGAAGCCTAAAACTTTACACATGTACATAATTAACCAACTCCATTCAGAATACTATCATCCTCCCTCAAGAGCAAGACCAGAGGCCGAAGATCTAAGACCGAATATAAAAAAATGTCGAATGAGGAAGTAACTTTGTGAGAATATCATCTAGTTGTTGGTCGGATGGCGTAAATTGCACACTTAAATGTCGATTTAGTACCTTATCTCTGACAAAATGATAATCAATTTCTATAAGCTTTGATTTGAAATGTAATATTAGATTCGAAGTAAGGAAGTAACACTTAAGTTGTCACAAAGAATAAAGGGTACCTCTAAAGACAATATACCAATTTCTTTGAGAAGTAATTGAAGCCAAATAACTTTTGTTGCCCCATTAGTGATGACTATCAACTAGAATGAGAAACACTTTCCTGTTTAGTAGAAAATCAAGAGATAAGATTCAAGTCGAAGAAGATGAAGAAACCACTAGTGTTTTTTCAATCATCAAGGCAAAAGGCTCAATCACCATCAGTATAGCACATTAAGCTAAAACATGAAGATGGAGTGAAGGATATCCCTAGTGATGAGTGCCTTGCAGATAGCAGAGAATTCGCTTAACAGTCTGCTAGTGAATGTCAGTAGAGGCGTGCATACATAAACTTACAGGTTTTCAAGATCATATTCTTCTTTCTTTGTCAGTCAATCAAAATACTTCACCAAACTGCTTCATCGGTCACATATACTAGATTGCAAACTTGTCAATGCTCTTACAACATCAGGCCTATTCTTTCTGGCATACCTCTCAATAACGGAAAAGTTTACCCTAGCATAATTTAGGGTTTACAATACCATACATCTCTGTTGCAGTAAATAAATTACGTCAGTTCTTGTATTGCCCTATTAATGTGCATTGAATAGTACTCAAACGCTACTTTCGTTACTTAAGGGGACTAATGACTATCGTCTTCATTTTAGTATTAACTATGGCAACGACTTAATTGGTTATGTTGATGTCGTCGGGAATCAAGTCTGGAAAATCATAAAAGTACTAGTGGTTTCTGCAGATATAGTGGTCCTGTAGCAAACTATTATAGTTCGACGGGACTCGAATTCTATTTAGGCTACACCAGTGGGCCTGCGTTATAGATCTCACTAAGGTTTTCATTTTCTCTATAAATTCATATAAATTGAAGTAACAAATTCGTTGTTGTATTTTGATCTTTATAGTATATTTTGTTTCTCTGTCCGTGGTTTTTTCTCGAAAGGGGTTTCCACATAAATTTGGTGTCTCACATCCTATTTTCTTTTTTCCGATTATCATTCAATTTTTAACAAATGGTATCAGAGCTTCTTTAGGAGAGAAAATATAGAATCCAGATTTTGAAGTTTATCAAAAGATCAATCCTCTTTGGTTGTTCCACAATGAACAAGGTTTTCGTAATTTTTTAGAAACTTACAATTTTTGGGAAAAGAAAGAAAAACTTGCCATTCATCTTTCTCAAGAAGACTTGTTCTTCTCTGCCATCCAGTGGCCATAAAAAATTGTTGACCAATCCGTCGTGATAGCTATGATTTTTCCCACTTTGAGTTTGCCAGAGCCTAGGTACTTCCAAACAATAAGTTCATTATCGGAGAGTTTTCTAGTTGTTGTCAATCACCATAGATCTGCATTATTGTTCTCTATTCTCGCTATCAAGTCATTTTGATTAGGGCTGCTACGAGAGTGTGCTTTGCAAAGTTGAATTTTTATCAAAGATAAAAATTATTGAAAATCCTTGGAATTTTTGGAAGATTAAATTTGATGATTTGGGCAGATTTGGAATCGCATAAATGTCTCAATATTGGAGATTGTTTTCGATTGAAATTCAAAGAAGGTTTGAATTTGTGATATTTGTGATTATTTTGACGATTAGATTTGATTTGATTATGGAGCAGATTTATTATCACAAAATATCTTAATTTTAGAGAGATACTTTGAAATCTTGTGATATTCAAGATTTTTCACTTCAATTTAAAAGTGAATATCTTATTTGAAGTCAGATATTTTGTGAAAAAATGTATTTTTTTTTTGCGATGAGATCTAAGAAGTAAATCTTCCACTTTTGAATCGAGATTCAATATTTCGTTGTGGTAGGATAACGATAGTGAAATTACAAAGAATTTAACTAACAAATTTGATATGGTAGGTCAAGATCCGAGATATATTCATGAAGATTTGAAAATGTCATCATCGTGGTTTAATTGTTTTTAAATCTGATTAGCATTAGTTGCTGAGATAGCCCTTTTGGAGATGTGTGGGAGAGAAAGATTTGAAGATTGGTTCCTTGTAGCATAATTTATTTCAAGGTGGAGATTGGTTATTAGGCCGAGCTAACGAGCACACGCTCTGGATCTCCTTCATAGAATTATTGTCAAGGTAGAGATTTTTATAGTCAAGGTAACTTCAATTTTATTTGGCCCAGGCCAATGAACCTGCATCATAAATCTCAAATTAGAGTTATGTTTTCTTTGTAAATTCATATAAGATAGAGTTGTAGAACTCGCAGTTGTATTTCGATCTTTATAATAGATTTTGTTCCTCTGTCTATGGTTTTTCTTGAAAGAATTTTTCTGTGTAAATCTAGTATTTCACGTCGTATTTTTCTTTTCTCGTTATTATTCGATTTCTAAGGCAAACAAAAAGTTGTTTCTCGTTCAACTGCAAAATTTGATTATAGAAGCATTTCTAACTGTGTTTCTGATATACAATATTGGGTAAAGTGCGATTTGGCCCCCACATTATGGTGAAAAGAGCAATTTACACCGTAAACTTGGATAATGAGCAAAAACAATCTTACTATATTTATAATGAACAATTCACCCCCTATCGTGTCATTTTTCGTTAAAATAGCACGTTTTCGTCACGTGCCATATTTTTCTACCTAAAATGCCCTGCCCCCCATCTGCAAAGAGCTCCATGGAAGATGAGTTTTTCTCTCCTTCCCTCGCTCTCTTCCCACTCTGATCAAAATCGTGGAGTAAATAATCATAGATCATTTTTTAGGGAGCCGATTACCGTCAACGAGGCGACTGATTTTGACAAAGTAGCTAGAGTTGAAGATGGAAAGTTTCTGAGGGGACGAATTTACACTTTCAGAATTCTAAGAGTTTACTACTTTTCTCCTTTTTTTTCTTTGATTTTGATTCAGTATCTGACTCTACTTTAAATTTCTCTTTATTTACTTTATCATTTTTACAGATTTTCTATAGTTCTTCTACCTCTAGGTTGATGGAGGTTATAATCAGTCCCTCAAAATTAGTTGGTCTCAAAAGTTAGTTTATCTCAACGACTAGTTCTGCCTCATCATGTCGTTCAATTTTCGGCAACTGTAACTCCGTCGGGGAAGAAGATTACTAAAAGAGAAAGGTTTGTGTTGAACGTGGATTCCGAGATTGGAACGGAAGTTCTGTACAGTAATATCAGCCATCCCTTGAAGGTAAATTCTTTTAGCTTTGGTTTTTCAGCCTCCTGGCAAAATCTCCATTGATAATGGATTCACCCAGTTATGACTTCTTCTCCATAAACTAACTCATTTTCATTTCAAAGCAAAACAATTTAGCAATGAACACTAAATCCTCCATTAATGGAGCATGGAGACTCTGCACAGTAACCAACACTGTGGAGTTTTACTGGAGTCCGTTTCTTGCATAACTGGACGTCAACGCCAATAACGGCACTAGAATTTTGAAGCTTGATAAATTGAAGCACCATTGCTTTTCTTTGTGTTCTGGAGATATTCTTCTGAACAATACTGTCGTTTCTTTTACATCTACAATCGGTTCGATCCAAGTCGCCCATGTTTTCATGGCCAGTGCAAAAGCCGACTCGATCTCCAGTCTGAATGAAGAAGGGCTAGTGTTAGGGGCAGAATCAGAGTGAGGAAGGATTTCGTAGAGTGGGAAGAGAGCAAGGGAAGGAGAGAGAAAGAGAGCAAGTGCGAGGGGAGAGATACAAAGGGGCATTTCAAATAGAAAAATATGACACGTGATGAAAACATGTCATTTTAACGGAAAATGGTACGGTAGAAGGTTAATTACCCATTATCAATACATTAAGGTTATTATTGTCCGTTATTTCAGTTTACGGTGTAAATTGTCTTTTTCACCATAACGTGGGGGCCAAATTGCAGTTTTCTCTACAATCTTTGATATCTTACCTTCATCTTCTCTGCTGTTAGTGATTTTTTACACTCAACACAAATGCACGTGTCGCTAACAAAGTAATAAAGAGTAAGTAAAAGTCGATCTCCCGAGGATATTTTTAACTAAAATTGATTGCTATAAAATTATATAAAATAAAGATGAAATAATAAGAAAAATAGCGTGAGTGGTAGAATAATATAAAATTAGAATTTACTAAGACGTGATAAAGAAATAAATTAAAATAATTTAAGAACATTACGATAATAAAACCCTTGGTTATGATCGATTTCCTCGTTACATGCAAATTATTACTGATGCTACAGCATTTTCTACTTAACAGTAAAAACTAATATTTTCTAGGGTTTTCTCGAATTGCCTAGTTAAATTCCTCTTAAAATTTCTTTCGATTTTTAAAAATACAAAACTTAATCTGAATTTCTATTGAATCCTATTTTCAATGTCAAATAAATTAATGTCAACTATTTTGTAATAAATTAATTTATTTAATTAATCATGCATCTCAAAATTCCTATCTACCTTTCGATACAATAGAAACATGTAACATTAAATTTGTCTGTCGATACAATTCGAATTAAACAATAAACATCATGATATATTATTCAATATAAAAAAGCAAACTCTCATAGATCTAAATAAAATACGTAACGAATATTTTCTCTCTTAACCAAAATTAAAAACCTAGCACATAATCGTAATAATAAAATTCATAATAAAAATATTTATCAAGAGAAAATAAAGAGTAGAAGAAAAATTGATGTTCTTGATGTTCCTATATATAAATCTCTTCTAGAGAAGTCTCCTGGCACAGAGGCGTTGGACAGACAAGAAGGAGTGATTTTCTTCTTTTATTCCACACATTCTTTTTCTCTCTCTTGTCACCAGCCAAGAAGAACGTTCTCCCATTTCAAAATCAATTTTTTTCCTTTTATTGTTTCAACTCACCTTCTCTCTCCTCATTCTTAAAAAATTGTCAGCCACCTATTTTTTTTCTCTCTTTGATTTTAGGGTCCAGCCACCTATCTCTCTTTATCCTTATAAGATTTTTTGCATACTTTTTCTTCTCTTCCTTAATTCTAGGGATTTCTCCAGCAATTTTTCTTTCTCTCTTGGTCATTCAAATGGAAATCTGATATGCTAGTAAACCTATGGTCAATTGTGATAACAAGAAAATTCAAATTAATGCTAATAATCTAATTTTTCTGAAAATATACATAAAAATTATTAAATTCTTAAAGTCATTTAATACTACAATGATTTACAATAATTTTTATTATTTTGATCTAATTCATTTTATATTTACTCAATTCACATAAATTTTATTAAATAAAAATAATATAAAATAATTCTATTTTAATAATTATCTTCGGTCAACGAGCTACCACTATTTATTGCGACAACTTGAGTGCCACGTGACTTCAAATCCTGTGTTTCACTCCAAAGCCAAGCTCGTGGAACTTGACTACCACTTTGATCGAGAAAAAGTAACGTCGTAAAAACTGGTTGGTTCGCTCCTTCCTCATTGCAGCTTGCTAATGGACTTTCCAAGCCACTGCTCACCAAGCTCTGCGTCCGAGAGACTTGATCTCGCGAAGGGCTGCTTAGCCTACCTTCCAGCAGCTATCTTCCAGCAGTGCTCAGTACACCCTCTGCGTGTTGCTCGTCCCGTCAGCACACCATTCTTCTATATTATGTTCTTGTTATAATTACTTTGGTTTTCCTCTCATATAACGCCATGCGCTGGAAAGCACGTGTCAAGATTTGTATTTATTTATCAAAGGCTAATAACAAACTGCGATCTTCTTCTGCATTTCATCGTCTCTCTAAAACTTGACTAGGAGGAAGGAAGTCGATGGTGAAACGAATAGTTTTGGACAAGCAGACCAAATTTTGAATTTGGTCTGGCAAACGATCTTCCCCTCGGTGGTACAAAAAATAGAGCGGAAAGCCGACGAAGTTTGGGAAAATGATACCGTCGGAAGAGATGAAAAGGTTGTCTTTTTCTCTTCTCCTTCTGTGTTTTTACAAAACGAGAGCATGTTTCTTACTTCTGGCTTTTTTTTCTTTTTGTCGGTAATCTTTGTTTGCTTGGAAGATCTTGTACAGAATAGTGGCCCGAAGAGAAGAACACGTTTTGCTTTTGCAGAAAAAAAACATGGAAGAGGAGAGAGTGATGACCTGCAGACGGAATTAATCGACAATGGGTGTCGGAGACAAACCCAGTTACGAAAATAATAATGGCAATACTTTTTATCACATATACTGACATCTTGACGTAAACTCACTTATTATCGTAATATTTTTGTTATCGTAATATTCATTATTTAACATTGAAAGCTTCAGCAACCGAAAGTTATTGAGTGTATTATATTCCTAAAATCATGCCTAAAAATAAACATTGAATACCAAAATCAGTATTTTGAATCTTCAGTTTTGTTTACTTGGTGCCATGGATTTAACTCTAATTCTAGTGAAATTCTCAAAAAAGAAACAAAAAAAAAAAAAAAAATGAAGAAGATGAGATAGGATTTAACTTTTCTTCTGATCATTTTGGTCAAACTGCTGTGTTGTAAGGTACACAGATTTCAAAAGTTTGGCGTGAAATATGATAGAATACATCCAGACCAGCCGTTCGTGGAAGAATAGTATATATAATGAGTTAAAATGTGTTTGTTTCTCGGGAAAATCCTCAGTAAAATTCAGTTTACGGTTAGAAGTGATGGAAACCAGTGATGGGTAATGTGACTTCTTTAATCTCTATGATTCACCATTGAAGAGACACATCATCGCTTGGGAAAAACGTAGAGATTTATAAAAGGAATAGGACGACACATTTCCATTCTCACACCCAAATTAAAGAAACGCTGAAATTTTTATTCGTTTTTCTCTCTCACTCCTCTCAGAAAAATAGAAAATTCCTTTTCTCTCTCCTCCTTCCCTTCGAAATTCCTAGTGGCAATCTGTTATCCACCTCCGAGGATCGATTGATTCTAGTTTTGATCAGAAACCCACTTCACATCGCCTCTATTGGATCCTAATTTAGCTGTTTTTCTTTGTTTGGCGAGTGAATTTCACTCCAATTATTGATCGATGCCGATGGATTTTGACGAATTCTGGGTCTCTATGAAATGTGATCTTCGTCTCTGAATTGTTTCTTAGTCGATCTGAAACTATCGTAATGTACTGCGAAATGATGCATGCGATTGTCGGTTCAGTTTTTGTAGATTGTCTGCTTCCTTCTTCATTGTATTTGATCAAACTTATTTTCTTCAAAATCGATTTCATCATCTGGGTTTGAAGAAACAGATAAGCTTTGATGGTTGTTTGACGCCGGTAAAATTGCAACCTATCTGTCATCTTCTCACTGGATTTTAAGAACTTGATGCTGATGTTCTTGTTTCAATTTTGTTTCCACATCTTGGGTATGTGATTCTGTTTACCCAGAATTATTTATTCATTTCTGATTGAGTCTTCTCTCTTCTTGTAAATTCTTTCCTTTTTGCGCTTCTTTTGGTTTTGGAATATCCTTTCATAGAAGTCTCCTATTCCTGCTTCCAAAGTTTTGCTTTCCTGTTACCCTTTTGATTTTTTTTTGCTTTCCTTATGGGTCATCTTTGTTGAATGCTTAGAATTTTCCCATTTTCTGTTTGGTTACGAGCTCAAAGTGAGAGGCTTTCTTTTCATTTTTTTTCATATTTGCGACTGTTACAAAGAATGGAGCATTTAATTCAATGTTTCTCCCTCACTAGCTGTCTTTTGATTAGTAATTTACAAGCATTTTCTCTGATGAAACTTAGAATTTGATGCTGTTCATTTGATAAGGTTTGTTTTTCTCCAGTATCTGCTGTTTAGGACTTACATTTGAGGCATTCTTGGGCACTGCAAGAACTGGCTGTGCCTATGGACGCCACAACTAGCAGCACTCCAACTATGCAATTCTATAACATTCCCGATCAGCCCATTACGGCCATCACCTCCTCCTCACTACCATCTTTTCATCGTCACCAACGACATTGCTCAGGGGATTCCACCCCTGGTGAATTCCCATTGGCTGCTAACCCGTCGATCGTCCTTCATGTCCTTACGACATGCAGTTTGGACCCTAATGACCTCGCAAAACTAGAGGCAAGTCTTATTGTGCATTTATTTCTTAAAGAATATGATGATGCTTCTGATTTGAATTTCAATTGTGTATGTTGCAGGCGACGTGTTCGTTCTTTAGACAATCGGCAAATTTTGCCCCCCACTTTGAATTGTCGATATCAGAGCTAGCTGCATTGGATATGTGCCAAAATAGGGCTATATTTAAGCCGATGACGCATGAAGAGCGTTTATATTTGAGGGAAAGATGTGGGGGTTCTTGGAAATTAGTTTTGAGGTTCTTGCTGGCCGGAGAAGTGTGTAGCCGGAGGGAGAAATCTCAGGCGATTGCCGGAGCTGGTCATAGCATTGCAGTAACGTCAAAGGGAACTGTTTACTCATTCGGGTCTAACACCTCTGGGCAGCTTGGACATGGCGAAATCGAAGAGGAATGGCGACCCCGACCAATCAGGTTGGCTGTTTAAACTCTAAGAGCATGTATGAAAGAGAAAATGGGTTATTGTTGTGGGTTCCTCTGAAATTAATCATTCTCTCTTTACCCTTAAGTAAACATGAGCTAAAGAATAGAATAGGAACAGAGGATTGAAGTTTGACAAGTAGTTGACTTAACAGAGCTCCGTTTATTTGCAGAGCTCTACAAGGAATTAGAATCATCCAAGCAGCTGCAGGGTCTGGGAGGACGATGCTAATTAGTGACGAAGGGCAGGTTTATGCGTTTGGCAAGGACACGTTTGGTGAAGCCGAGTATGGAGCTCAAGGAGCTAAGCTTGTTGCCACACCTCAACCGGTTGAGTCCTTGAGAAAAATATTTGTCGTTCAAGCTGCAATTGGGAATTTCTTCACTGCTGTATTGTCTAGAGAAGGAAGGATTTACACATTTTCTTGGGGTAGTGATAGCATTCTCGGCCACCAAACTGAACCAAATGATGTAGAGCCTCGCCCTTTATTGGGGGCACTTGAAAACATCCCAGTTGTACAAATTGCGGCTGGTTACTGCTACCTTCTTGCCCTTGCCTGTCAACCAAGTGGCATGTGAGTTCCATCATATTCATTTTGCTTGTTCTAACATAGCTTGATCGTATAATTTAGACATTATACGAAGATTTTGGGTGTACAAGCTAAAACCCGTGAATTTTGATTCTGTGACTTCATGATCTTGTTCCTTGGAAGAATTTTACATTTTTTAAGGTTGAAGTTTTGTCTCCAACACTATGCTTCATGAAATATGTCACTTGCATACTTGGATTTCAGGTCAGTGTACTCAGTTGGGTGTGGATTGGGTGGGAAGCTCGGACACGGATCGAGAACTGATGAAAAGTACCCAAAATTGATCGAACAGTTTAACCTCTTGAAGCTCCAGCCAATGGTGGTGGCTGCTGGTGCATGGCATGCAGCAGTGGTGGGGCGTGATGGTCGGGTGTGCACGTGGGGGTGGGGCCGATACGGATGCTTGGGCCATGGAAACGAAGAGTGTGAGTCCGTCCCCAAAGTGGTAGAATCATTAAGTAACGTAAAAGCAGTCCACATAGCAACAGGTGACTACACCACATTTGTGGTCTTGGACACCGGCGATGTGTACTCATTCGGCTGTGGAGAATCCGCCAGCCTTGGCCATAACATCATCGCAGCTGACGGACAGGTTTTGGCCCGCCCCAATTCTTATCTTTTACAAATATACTCGAATAATTGCTCTATCGATTACATACTTCACTCTTTCGTGTCGATTTCGAATGATCAATTATCATGAATTTGACAGGGCAATCGCCATGCAAATGTTCTAAGCCCGAACCTTGTGACTTCATTGAAGCAAATCAATGAGAAAGTGATGCAAATAAGTCTGACCAACTCGATTTACTGGAATGCTCACACATTCGCACTTACTGAATCAGGAAAGCTGTATGCATTTGGAGCGGGAGATAAGGGTCAGCTGGGAGTGGAGCTCGGTGAGCATCAAACGGAAAGAGAGAGACCGGAGCTGGTGGAAGTTGACCTAAGCTAGCATTCTTACACCATGTTTATACCAAATGTTTACCATTCTTGGTGTTTCTTTGTTGTTTAGTTTATTCTGTCCATTTTGTACATAGAAGGGAAATGCTTATGGTAAGAAAGTGTGTAATGGATTGTGGGGTGGTTCCAAGTTGTCAAACTCTCACTCAATTTATGTAGAAATTAACGTCAGCTATTGTCCTCGCACTCTACCTGTACCATAGTTTATGGTTTACACGATTTAACCTTGTCAGATATTGGTACTCTTCCAGACAGACTATTTATGCATTCAGCAAAGTATCACAGGAACACAGCTAAACCAAGATGTTGTAATCAAGGAGGGGATTGCTACAGCTAGAATTCCACAGTTGCAGTTGTTTATAATGGATTAAATCGTCAAATGCAAATTCACGCAATACAACATTGATTTCTTCGTCTGGACTGGTCGATAGATAAACTCCACACAAGTACAGAGAATCACAAATAGACATTACTCGCATCGTTTTCCAAAAAAACAGAAACGAGGCCTTGGAACTTCGCAATACAACAAAATTCATTTGAAAATGCACTAGCAACTAGTTTCACAGATAGGCCTGGCCTGTGTCTCCCCATAACATACATCAAAAATACCACTGAATATATTGATTTGAGTGGATAAAATCCATTGATTAAAATCAAAACTCGGACGGAGAAATGACGTCGTCAATTTTCAAAATCAGCTTCACAACTTGAGTTGCCAGTAAAATCTGCTGCTGCTTACCAATCAGTGTCTCAAACACGTTCTGCTCTCGCATGTCAGTCGTCCCAACATCGTTGCAATCAATTCCGCAGTATGCATTATTCTCCTGGGCATTTAACAAATTTTTTTATTATAAGTTCTTTACCAGTAAACAATTTAAAGAAGTGCTCAAGGCAATCCACAATTGCACGGTGGGTCAGTTACCTTAATTTGTTGAGCTTTCACTGCAGAAAGAGTTTCAATTGGTTGGAGACCGCTATTCTCTGCTAGTGCCATTGGAACAGAATCCAAGGCATCGGCAAAAGCTCTGATAGCATACTGCAAAACAAAGCAAAACAATCAATACCTATTTGGTGAACTGAAGGAATGGTTTATGGCTACATTGAAGAGTAGAAACCTGTTCAACTCCACGATATCTATCTGAAGCTGCCTCTACAGCAATTGAGCAGGAAATTTCAGCAGATCCACCACCATACACTATTGAGTTGTTGCAAATGAGATTCCTTGCCACACACAAAGCATCATGGATACTGCGTTTTGTCTCCTCTATCATCATTTTGTTGCCTAAAATACGTCATTAGATACCAATAGCACATGTTAACACGTTATGAATAGGAAGGCTACTTTTTTAATGGCCCCTGCATTTCGACCTCTAACATTTCCATTGCCATAGAAGAATGTACAGTAAAACTAACAAATATAAAAAAGAATTATAATTATCTTAACTGGTCTCTACTTAATTAAACTGTAAAACAAAGAGGCAAATGGCATTACCTCCACGAATAAATATTGTCACAGCCTTTGAATTTGCACAGTGTTCAATGTATAACATTCGATCTTTTGTAGTACCAAATGCTTTTTCTCGAACTAATCCAGCCTTTAAAATGAAACATACAATTGCATGTCAGAGTTGATTACGCTGTAGAGATTATAACTAAGATTAACAGAATGAATTAAGCTACAGAAACAGGTGGCATTGGTATATAAAGCATGCCTTTCCAAGCTTTTCTGGAGTCAATTCCTGGAACCTAGGAACAATTCTTCCACCTAAACAAGGAAAGAAAGAGCACTATTTCTTTCAATTAAGTGATCAACATCATGGAAAAGCAACTAGAAAGTTGGGCAAAAGGAAAAACCATAACTAAGAACAATTCTTCCACCTAAAAAGCGATTAATATCACTATGTTTTCAGCAAAGTAACATCAAAGGCATCAAAAAGATATAGAAATCTCACACTATCAAACTAAATAAATAAAATCACAATGTATATATGTATGAAGCATCATAAAAAGCTTATTTGAGAAAAACCTGTAGCTATAGCTATCAGCTCCAACTCTACACCACCAACCCATCTCACAGCAGGCAAGTTTCGGTGCATCAACAGATGATTGGCCTCATCATCAAAACCCCATTGGCATATTACGAGGGTAGCACCAACATCCTGCAAAAAATACAATCAACAAAATATACAACAACCATATATGTACTGTAAAAAAAACAGAACTTCAGGTTGAATACCTTGCATTTCTGAACCATGTCATCAAAATACTTCTGCTCTTGCAGACGCAAAGTCTGGAATTTCTCAACTGTGTCAATATCAACCTTATGTTTTGTCTTTGGCTTAGGAGGCTCAAAGGGGCAAGTCAAGATAGCAATCTTTGCATCTTCAATTTTCTTAGGCATCTGAGGATGACTCATATCTTTGTCTACAACGATACCATATATAAGCTCGGTATCTTCCAATTTTCCCCCAACTTTGCCCTCTACTTTTATTAAATCTAAATTAACATCCTTTCTCCCTAGATCAGCAACAGCAAGAACTGCTTTAACTGATATCTCGGCCAAATCGCGCTTGCATCGGTTCACACTGCAACAGAAGAAAAGAGATGCATATTCATGGTTTATGTGTGTCCTATAAAGCTCATAAAATATGATAGCATTTTACAATTTCCCAAGGTCACAGTACAAATCAGTAAGCTCACATCTTAGAGGACAAAGTCGTCATGCAAGTTTGAACAAGAGGCTCAAAATTAGTTGCTCCAAAATCAAATTTCTGAGCTATATGTTCAAGATGCTCAACGGCAATCCTAGAAGCCAGTTCATAGCCTTCTGCCACTCTAATGGGATGGATGCCACGTTCTAACAGACGTTCAGCCTGTTCTAATAGTGCTCCAGCCATTACAACAACGCCTGTTGTCCCATCACCGATTTCATAATCCTGACTGCGTGATAGCTCAACCATCAACTTGGCAATTTGATTGTCAACGTCCATTTGTTCCAGAATTGTTGCTCCATCATTGGCTAAATTTACAACATAGAATATCAAGCATGCTCAAAACTAAGTAATTGAAGAAATTTCCAACATGATTGTTCGTAATGAACATTAAATGAGGTGAAAGAAATGTATAACTACTAAACTTGGGAGAATTCATCCATTGTTATATTCATCACTGAGTATTATCATTTTTTTTAAAGCTTCTTCAAGAACAGAAGGTAATATCACCGGAAAATAACATAAACAAAACTTAAAATTTTAGATGGTTCATAAGAGAAGAAATCCTAATTTTGAGAAAGATGCTTCGCTCAAAAATACCAGCTATTGAGGATCGTAAGGTGACTGCATGAGCAATTTAAGCAGCCTAAAATGTTCATTTGGTCGATTTAGAAAAATATGACAAGTAGACACTGATAAACAAAAACCAAACAACGTAACAGTACTGAAATCACAAAGAGACAGGATATGATTGCGTTGGTAATTACAGCCTGACATGTTCCAAAGATCTACATAGTTAACCATACACTCTAACAAAAACTACAACAGAAAGGGAATAGAGAGAGTTTTGATCGCGCCCAAGTACAAAACTCAGTATTCATATGGAACATTGAATGTTCAATTTAGTGCATGATGTAGGTCTATCATATAAAAAACCTACATGCAAAGTTTGCAACTTCAAAATAACATGAAAAAAGAGAAATGCGAGAGAGTGAGTGAGACTAAAACTCACTAATAGTGACGTCGCCATCGGGGCTCTGTAGCATCTTGTCCATTCCTTTCGGGCCAAGCGAAGTCCTGAGGATGCGAGCAACAGCTTTACCAGCAGAAATGTTGGCCTTTTGAGCATCGAGACCTCTCAACCGAGTCTTCTGCTCTTGCTCCTTGATTATAATGAATGGCCGACCAAACTCATCGAATGCGAGCGCCATTACTGCACCAGCAAACCGCCTTCACTCCCCACAACACGATAATCGAATGCGATAGTTGACCTTGATGAGCGCTGAGGATCTGCAATGACGAAGAGCGACGAAGCTCCCCTCGCTCTCTTCTGCAAAGCCCCAGTGAGTTTAAGAAGCATTTCCAATTATGCTAGGGCATAAATATAAATGGGCCTCCTTTTTGGGCTCTCACGGGTCCACAAACCCAATGGCCCAAATTCTAGGTTTCACGGGTGCAAAACGGATCAGACCCGACCCCAATAACTTAAAATTTCTCCTATGTACTCATAAATCCTACTATGATGTGTGGGAATTACCAGTTTTGCCCCTAGGAGGTGCAATATAATTTGTATATTTCTAGGAGACATTGTTTCAAAGTAGTATGAGTAGAGCTTGAACATGGGATAACCATCAAGTGCCCAAGTTCAAATAGATTAGCTATGAATTTGGTGCATTTTGTAAACAAGATTGCATTAAGAGACCATTCCCAGTCGGATATCCTCCTCATAAAATCGAATACAAGAGTGGAAGAACAAAAATTGATTACAAAGAACTAGGATAAAATTTTTTTAATGATAAAATTTTAATATTAGTTTTGATGTATAATAAATTAACTATTTATAATTTACTACGTTAATTGTACCCGTCAATTTTTGATTTAATTGTGTGCTTGTTAACAAAATAAATATTTAATTATTTTTGTTAACCATCTAAATTTTAAACTATCAATTTTTTAACAAAATAAATCTAAAAAATTTTTATTAAATAAAACACTCCTTCAAAATCACAAAAATTTTCAGAATTTTTTCCCACGATATATGTGGATATGTGGTAAAAATTTCAGAAAAATTCAATATCGTTTGATATATTTTTTGAGATAACTACTAATATTTTAGAGATTTTCCTTACAAATGGACTCAGACATGCTCTTGATTTCGAGTATTCTAGATAAAAGTGCTCAAGAACGATCTTCTGCTCTAGTTCTCAAGCGTTCTGCTCTGAAAAACTCGAGAACGAGAGCCCGTAATGAGTTTTCGTTATAAAGATTCTCTAAAATATTAGTGGTTATCTTTGAAAATATAGAAAATAATTTTGTATTTTTTTAAAATTTTTACCACATGTTATTTATATCGTACGAAAAAATTATGAAAAGTTTCATAATTTTTTTATGACATATGCAATTTTTAATAAATTATTTGATAAAAAAAATATAAAAAAATTGTGAAGATGTTAAAAAAAAAAATCAGAATTTATTTTCACGGTGTAAACACGTAGTAAATATTTTTAAAAAATTCGATATCGTCTAATTTATTTTTTAAGATAAATACTAATATTTTGAAAATTTTCTTTAGAAATGAGCTCTAATTCCCCGAAACGGACTCTAATTCACGAGACTAGAAGTCTGCCGGAGCTTGTTTGGTTAAAAAAATGATAATTTAATATTTATTTAGTTATTCAAAATAGTGGAGGTTTATTTTGTTAATTATTCATAATTGAGGATTTTTCAAGTAAATTATAAAAAAAAATATGTTTTTGACAAAAAAAAAAAAACAAAAAGTACTACTATTATTGATTTTGGCAACAATCAGGTGATTAACTGGAAACTAAGAACGATTACGCCATCGTTGCCGATTAGGGAACGACCCTGCTGCATTATGCAGATGCAGCCATTGATGTGAATTGTCAGAAAAGACGATGAATTATTTAAGGTCATCGGCTACGGTGAATTATTTGGTCGAGTTAAGAGGAGATCAGTGGATACGCTTTCGTCAGATTCCCTACTCACTTTGGACAACCAGACCGTAGACATCCTTCGCGGCCGTCCGGCTGAATATATGAGGCTCCTATGCTTTTCCGGTGGTAAGGAGGGTTCGCTTTAATTTCCTCGTTCTCTCTCTCGCGAAAACAATGTCACTTAATGTGGTGATTTGGGTATTGAAAGCGAGTTCTGCGACGCTGCAGCCGATGACGACGTTGAAAACTTAACGGACATGAGGAGCGGAACTGTTACACAACGTTCTTACCAGTGACCCTGCCAGAGTGGTCTAGTATCGGAATCGGGAAGTTTCAGAACTTATCAACTATAATGAAACTCCGGTGTTTTTCCTGCAGAACCTCAATCGTTATCTCCAAAAGCTGCTTTTCCTCAGGCGAGCTCATAAATCGTTTCCAGGTTGCCACTTGGCTCTGTATTTTGAGTTAGCATTTGCTAAAAATAATTGAATTCATTTGCTACAATTTTTTTTTTCACCGATATTTCCATCGCATATTGGGAGTGTAATTTTACTCAATTTCTACCATTTTTCTGCTTGTATAGAGACCAGGATTGGTAAAGAAAGCAATTGTATTAACTAGACTCTCGCAATGGGTTACAGAGAATTTTCTGATGTAAAATTTATTTAAACCGAACTTTTACGACTGTTTTATGCTTAGGTACGAAATTATTTTCCATCTACCTACCAGAGTGCGGATTATGGGGGTGCAGAGTTTATGTCAAAGTTGCTTGACAGAAGATGGACGTTGCCCGATCCTTCTTCCAAATTGAGCCAAGTTATTATTTCTAATGTGGAAGACAGACTCGTTGGAGCCCTCCAGTGGGCTAATTGCTTTTCTTTGGTAAAAGAGAGGGGTCAGTTTTCTGGTTTGTTGGAGAGGGATAATAACCAACAAAAATCCTTCTATATCGTGAGGGATGATTTGTTGCATCCGTTGATCAATGGTAACAAGGCAAGAAAATTGGATGCATTGCTTCCTTTAGTTGAAGATCAATCAGTGACTGATGTGGTGGGTTTTTTACTCCTATTTTTCTGGCATAAATGTAAGTTATTAGATACTATTAACTGTTACATGAACTCCTGAGTTAAAATGCTTATGGTGATGAATTGGACAACACGTGGAACTGTATTATTATTCCATAAATAATATTTTTGTAAAATAGAGATGGCTGCTCATAAATTGTCATGGTTAATTTTGAAATATGCATCCTTGTGAAATGGTGTAAATGCCTAACCAGCCTTCATACGGAGATGCATGATTTGGAGGATTCATCCTTCTGATTATTCTACATGTAAACACTTGTACATGGCTTGGACAAAAAACTGGATGATAGAACATTTGGTTTCTCTTTTGAAGACTTCTTCTAAAGTAATGACCCATTCAAGTAACAATCAAGTTGGGACATTTTCTAGGTAACTTGCGGAGGTTGTCAGAGTGCCCATGCAGCAGCTACTGGTATGCCCTGTACTGGTGCATATGGACTATGATTACTAGTTTTGGCACTTAAATCCAGATAGATTCTATCCAGATAGATTCTTTTGTTTTATCTGAAATCTGTCTTGTATAATTATTGGGTACTTTGCAGCGGTTTTATTTGCCGAAAGAGGACTAAAAACACACTTGCTTTTAAGAGGTGAGCAGCCTGAAACCCTCACTGGATATAATTTGGTATCAACAATATATGGAAATGTCACATATGTTGCCAGATCCATATATGCTGATCGAGAGAAAATGATGAGGAACTATGCTGATTTGGTGGCTGGGAGCAGCAATGTAGTACGTTTCAGTGACATTTTGTCATCTTCTTCCACATACCAAGAACATGCGGTTTCAAACTCTGTTCAAATGGACACTTGTAGAAGTGCTGAAAACCATCCAAGAAAGATTGTGATTATTAATGAAGGTGCAGGTGATGCTGTAGCATTACTAGGTAAGCAGAAACTGATGGTTTTTGTTCAAAGCATTTACCCTTGTTTTAATTTTCCGTTTTTGAACATTTTATTTTATGTAACTATGGTAGGTTTAAGCAGGTTCTCTTTCTCATCAATTGTTATTTATCTGTGAAAAGGTTTCACTGAAATGCAGCCTTCTGGACAGGTTTAATTCGTTTAGTGGAGTATTTATCTCAAGATCATTTATTAGGAAAACAGAGAGCCATAAATTTTGTTGTAGATGCTGGTACAGGGACAACTGCCATTGGTTTAGGACTTGGAGCTGCATATTTAGGGCAAGTTCTTTAGCTTATTTTTTTTCTTTTTCAAGTATCAAATTCTTTTCAAACCGTGCATAAAATTTCAGCAAGTGAGAAGCCCTATTTATTATTAGGCTGTTACGTCAGGGTAACCATTACTCTTTTTTATGTCAGGCTCCCGTGGGAGATCACTGCAGTGATGCTGGCTGATACGATTGATGGCTACAAACACCAGGAGAAGCGCTTGATTTTTGATTTTAATAGGCATTTTAATTCTGTTCTTTTTCACCATTCTCTAGATGAAGTTGATGGTGGAATTGTACGATGGGTAGAACGATGCCACCCAAGAAAGTTCGTAATTAGGTATCCCAGTAAATATTTTAATTACTTACTCAGTCTTCTAAAGCGGGTCATTTGCTCTTTCTCTAGATTTGGCAACATATTGGAAGGGGAAGTAGAGGCCTGCAAAAAAATTGCTCAAAGCACAGGCATCTTAGTGGATCCTGTATATACTCTGGCTGCTTGGGAAATGGCTACAGTTCTTTGTCAGAAGGAAGATAAAGACGTGGTGGTGCTTCACACTGGGGGAACTCTTGGAATGTTTGGTTTAGCGCAGAGGTATAAATCTTACTTCAGAAACCTTTAAGAGGATTGTCTGATTAATACATAGCAAAGTCGCTTTTGAAAGTTGAAATAATTTCTTTGCTACTGATAGCTATTATTTAGTTTAAAAGATTTGTTCATTTAATAATAGTTTTTGAAATTTCTGTAAGAAAGATGAGAATGGCGTTTGTATTATGAAATGGCTGCGAGTTCTGAGGGGATTTTTCTCTTTGAAAAGCCTAGATTTACTCCCATAGTATCAGTCTAGAATCATGTTAAACATTAGTGGATCCTACGTGTATACTCTACTGCCTTCCTTTCTTTGTCAAGAGGAAGACAAAGACGTGTTGATGCTTCAAACTGGGGGAACTCTTGGAAGGTTGGATAATTCAGAGGTATATATCACACTTCAGAAACCTGAAAGACGACTGTCTAGTTAACACGTTTGCAAAAATTGCTTTGGTTTGCAGAAATTTCAAGGAGAACAAAATAATGATTGCTGCTGTTTATATCTTTGGCTTATACCCTTGACTCATATCAAATTGCTGCAACCGTTGTAGCAAAGAACAACTCAAGCTATTACACGCCTAGATTTGGTTAGTCAGTGAAAAGTAAAAAAAATTTGCAGCTACTTTGTAACAATCAAGAATGGTCACCATGAGGAGCATTGGCCCAAATTGTATTTCAAGTTTAGCAACTAGATCCGTTGCATAGCTTAACTAGTAATTCTTGGTGTGCTTCTCAGTGGATTCTCCAATTCTATTCCCTTTAGGATCCAAAAGATATTTTCAACGTAAATTTCAGAGTCTAGATTAGTCAAGACCATGAACCCAAAATCATCAAAAGAAAGTTGAAATGAGTAATTAAGGAAATTTCTTCCTTCTGCTGGTCTAAATGTTCACACCCATGGGGAATCAAGTCCTAATGATCTAGATAAATGGTGGGTTATGTGATTGTCAGTAGTTGTTTGGGAAATTTCAGGTTGTATACTTGTGCGTAGATTGTCAGAAATTGGGTGCCACATGAAAGCTTGATACAGAAAAAGATTGAAGAGATTGTGCATAATACTTGGCGGAAATCCTTAATCTGTGGCAGTGGAGAATGGAGCAAGAGATTTGTTTATGATTCATGTGTCGAATAGTCTTGAAATTAGATATAATTACTCATTAAGGTACACCAAAAGTTATCCAGACGAGGAAATAGTTTATGATTAGGCAAACTTGGACACCAGGAAAAAGGGAAATCTAGGAAGTGGAGAAGTAGTTTTGTTGAAGAACAAAAAAGGTGGGGTGGGACTTGGGAGTGTGTATGTATGTGGTGGCAGTAAAGGTAGGGGGGGGTATGGAGGTAGTGTGCAGCAAAGTTCCTTGAATTGCGCTACCTCTGCACTCCAATCAAAAGGTTAGACCCATACCTTAACACACAGAAAGACAGCTTCCATGTCATCCTCTTTCTCTTGTTTTATGTAATGATTTTTTCAGGATTCTTATGCCCTAATAATATTCATACAACACTTCCCACTTCATTTGATTGGTTTTCTAGTATTATGGGTTTCAAATCTCACTCATAAACAGTAGGAATTTGAGGAACACAAGGAATGTTGGGACCAAACATAAACATAAGAAGCTCCTTAAAATAGGGTTTTGATGGTGGGGGGAAAAGAAACATCCTTTTCACTCACTTTTTGTAGCTCCCCCCCCTCCTCAACTGTACATACAGCTTCTAGAGAGAGAAACTGGTGCACTCCTAACTACTACACAGTACACGCACAAGCTATTCCTTTTGTCTTTTTTCCCCCACCCCCTCAAATTGAAGACTTGGAAATTAGGAAAAGACTTGTGTTAATGCAATTGATGAGAATGGTGGTCAAATCTACGAAAGGCGTCGCAGTGTTAAAAACAGACCCATGATTAAGGGGTGGAAGAGAGTCTTAAGTGTGGACCTAATCTAGTTTTAGCCCCCAACATTTGTGGGTTAATCGAGGGAGCAAGGGTTGTCTAAACGTACCATCTAATTAATTAATTAACAATTAACATGCAACCAAACACAAGTAGGAGACGGCAGACCAAGCACAAGACAAAGCATATGCAAAGTCGCCGTGAATGAAATTAATCCTTTTTTTTTTTTTTTTTTGGAATTCTCATATTATTTAACCTCCTCCCATGCGTTTTGGTCCCTAATTACACCCGCCTTTACTCCTCTAACGTCTCGTTTTACCATCCGATTATACTCGTTATTTATTTCGTGACATGTCGCTGATTAATTACTAATTTCAACTCAAGAATTATTAAAAATAATAATAAAGCATATGAAAAAAAGGGGGGTTTGGGAGGGATCATTTGATTACTCAGTGTGTAAAATACGACGTAGTTTTAAGTAGCTAAAACGATGGCCTAAGACGAAGCTACTGACGCTGCCATCTGCGCTGCCTATATCCTTTACTACACCTACTCTTCTTCGTGTACTGCCCTTTTTTAGCAACTATTTATTGTCCTTCTCTTCTTTTTTTTATTTCTTTCTTTTATTAATAATTATAAATATTTTAAGAAATAAAGAAGCCTCGTTAGACTGCGCAAAATAATTTATTTCGTTATTCCTTTATAATTGGAAAAATGATTTGAATTTTGGAAAAAAAAAAAAAAAAGAAAATACATCAAATTTGCTGTAACGCAATTATTATTCCTCCTCTTTTAACCAATTCCCTATTCTCACTTTCCTATTATTTCTCAAATTTATTACATTTTTAATTCAATAATAAAATTAATTACATTTTTTGAGATAATAAAATAAAAAAATAAACGAATCAATAATTAATTATCTTGTAATACATGATTTTTTTTATTTATGAAAATATAAAATTAAATGAATGACAATTACCCCTCTAGTAATAATACATCGTACTTAATATTTTTTTGGGTAGATATTAAATGTTGCTACGTGTACGGCTAACGTTCCATCATCTTAATTGTAAAACGCCACACCTTAAATAATAATACAGCAAAACCTAGGAATTCCAAGATGGGGAGTGAGGGCATTAAGGTACTTTCGCGCATCGTCGCATAAGGCAAAGGACATTTTTTGCATCTCTGGTCATGAAAAGGCGAAGAAATGGAATGAATACCGGGAAAGACAGGTCTAGAGAGAGAAACCGTGAGATAGAGTGAGAAACCACAGAGCAGAAGACTACATTTTATGGAAGAATTCGACCACCCTCGGTAAACGATTTCTCTGTCACCTTGCTGGGTTTTGGAAAGCGGTTTTCCGACGCGTTTGCATGGAGGAAAGCGGTGGTGTTCGTTTTCCGGGAAGTTTGGACCCGAGCGCGCAGGAGTTCCGGCCGAGAAACCCGGCCGGCCTCAACCCACTGCCGCGCCATGTTTTCTATTCCTACGCTTCTCCTTATCCACCAATCAGTGAAGTTCACGTGTTGCCCTTCTACGATGGCGCCGGCTACCCTCAGTTTCAGTTACCTCCGCCGTACGTTAACCAAGTGGCTTCTCCCCCTCCGGTTCGTCCGCCTGCTCAGCCTCCTTTGGCCGCGACTCGGTCGCTTCTGCTTACCTCAGTGCCAAGTGATGTCAGTGAGTCGGCGGTGCGGAGGGAATTGGAAGTGTTCGGTGAGGTTCGAGCGGTTGAGATGGAGGGGGTTAACGACGGCGTCTTGACTGTTCATTTTTACGATCTGAGAAATGCGGAGATGGCGTTCAGAGAGATTACAGAGCTGCACATGAACCAGCAAACCTACCTCCGCCATTATTACACCTCGTTAACGCTACGTAATTCTCCCTCGTCGCTTCCCCAGTCTGTTCCGCCGTCGCGCGGGCTGATTTCTGGCCGTGCAGTTTGGGCCCAGTTCATTACTCCGGCGAGCAACGCCGTACCCGAGGGAAGAAATCAAGGTACCATTGTTGTATTCAATTTGGACTCCGACATCTCCACCTCCAGTCTCAGAGAAATCTTCGAAGTTTTCGGTACGAAATATTTTCCTCCATTTTTTTTTTTTATTATTTGAGCTTCGAAGGGTTTCAATGGCAGAAATCTGGGTTTTGTTTCTCTGCGCGTCTCTGATGGGTCTCCTTCTTCCCCCACCTGTCCACATCTTTAGAGTAAATTCAACTAATAATGTTTTTGTTGTTTCTATTTCTAGGCCCTGTGAAGGAATTGAGAGAGACGCCATTGAAGAAGAGCCAAAGATTTGTGGAATTTTTCGATACAAGAGACGCTGCAAGGGCTCTTAAAGAGATGAACGGAAAAGAAGTCGCCGGAAAGCCACTCCTCATTGAATTTAGTCGACCTGGCGGCCATAGCCGGAAGCTTCACAATGTCATCTCTTCCAATCCAACAACCTGCCCAAACTCAAACTCTCACTACCCCAATATTCCGAAATCATCTCCTCCGTCTCCTCCTGCTACGCATTATGCGTCGAAAAGATTCAGCCACCATAGTTCGAGTGGATCCAGTGAAGCTCTAATGGCGTCTCTAAATTTGAGTGGCGACACCGTTAGTAGAACTGAGGAGAGGCCGGAAATATCCGGTGCGCCATTGAACACCGTTACAAAGAAAATCATCAATCTGTCCACTACAGTAACGAACAAACAATCGTCATCTCAGCCAAGTAGAATTAAAATGAGAAAAGGAAGACAACCAAAGAAATTCGACTCTCGATTTTCCATAAACGAGGATCAAATGGTTGAATCTGAATGTAGAGATTCAAGAACGACCGTGATGATAAAAAACATACCCAATAAGTACAGGTGGGTTTCTTCAAATTCAATCTGCATGCTTTTTCTCTTCACCTTCTCTTTCTATCCGGGTTATATAACCCTCAGAAGAAAGATCATAGTCCTGATTCTCCTTCGATTATGGGTGTGTTTATTTCTAGCGTTTATGTGAGAATTTTGTTTGGGGTGCAGTCAAAAGTTGCTGCTAAATATGTTGGATAACCACTGTATTCACTGCAACGAGCAGATTGGCGAGGAAGAGGAGAAACAGCCCTTGTCTTCCTATGATTTTGTCTACCTTCCAATTGATTTCAAGTGAGTTCTTCTTTCTCTTCCGTTTACTTACCCAATTACTCACTAGTGTTCTTTGCAGAAAGTCTGCGTTAATCTTTGAATACGCATTAATGTTTTTGCGGAAATTTCGCGTTAATCATTGAATACCCACTATTGTTCTTGCAGAGAGAATTCATTAAACTTTGACTTCTTACCAGTTGCTTAGTTTACAGTAATTTGAACATTTTGATCGTCTTTTTTTTTTTTGGGTTTGCCATTGATTAGCAACAAGTGCAACGTGGGTTATGGGTTTGTGAACATGACGTCGCCGGAAGCTACATGGAGGCTGTACAAAGCCTTCCATTTTCAGCATTGGGAGGTGTTCAATTCCAGAAAAATCTGTCAAGTTACCTACGCTAGAGTGCAGGTTTCTCTCTCGTTACTGAATCAAAGAAGAAGAAAAAATGTTCTCGTTTTGTTTCTGATCTTGATTTGCTCTCATTAATGGCTTCTTTATGTAGGGCTTGGAAGCTTTGAAAGATCACTTCAAGAACTCCAAGTTTCCTTGCGAAATGGACCATTATTTACCGGTGGTCTTTTCACCCCCTCGCGATGGCAGGCAATTAACGGAGCCTCTCCCCATTGCTGGCCACAAGCCATTAATCGCCATTAGCGCTTCATCAGAAGAAGCGGCAGATGAGAACGACGAAGATATGGACGACGGTCAAGATACATCCGAAAACTTTTATTACAATCCCCCCGGCGACGATGGTTATGGAAATGAAGATGCTTACGTAGGGCTTCAGGCGGTGTAACGGGCGCGTTTCCGGCGACGATGATCATGGAAATGACGAAGGCTGCCAAAAATGACTGCGGACGAGAAAGAAGAAACAGAACCCAGAGAGGGAAGGTTTGGGTAAACTTCGAGCTCCGAGCCGTGTGATTCCATAGCCCCTCCTACATTCTCCAGCTCAAGGGTCTGCGCGAACACAGGTAGTGGTAGTCTCTCTCTAGTTTCTCTCTCTAACAGTCTGGTGTGGTTGTTCTGGTCTACGAGCGTTGTTTCTGTTGCGTTGGTTTGTATGGAAATTGAAGAAGTGGGCTGTGGCTTCATTTTTTAGTCTCTTTTTCTGTCTTTCTTGTATCGAATTCTTTAGTTCATATTTTTATAAACTCTCAATAATTATCTTAAATCAATCTGTTAATTTTATTCTATTTCTACTTACATTTTACCTGCTCACGGGTTATATTCGGTCAGATTCGGTCTCTAGTGGGCTCATGAGCTTGGCTCGGCGTTTTTCATGGGGTTAGGGTTGACTCGGGTCGTTATTGTAACGGGTTGAGACTGTTAATTCTCTTTTTAAGTATCATTGATTGGAAAATCATGTTAGGAGATGGAAGAGCCTCTCGAGTCTCACCTCATTGATGGAGGTGGAGAGAGATACTCTAATAGTGTCTCCACTCCCTTTCAAACCCTTTATTCTGGGTCCACTCTATTTCTATGCTTCCTTCGTTATGATATTAGATGATATTGCATTACATCTCCTCTTTGAGCATGTCGTTTAAATCAAACGATAAATTCTTCTGAGAAAAACAATCACTGACAATGAACAATATTCACTTCAAAGTTCAAATTACAGAGCAATGAGTTTCTACTCCATCCTACTCGCATCTCCACCAAGGATATGCCATCTAAATGACGTGACTAGGCATAAATAAAAGGATCTTTGATGCATTGTATAATTGTAGAGCAGAAGCCACGTAGGATTGGCAGTGAGGTGGCTAAAATTAAAAGTTTTGAGCCATCCACGTAGGCAGGATAGTCCAAAAGGACAAGTCCAAGTTAATAGTCGTCTGGTCTGGTCTGGTCTGGTCTGCAGTTGCGAGCACTATCTTTTCTTTATTCGCCCCATTTATTACTGTCGTCTTTTATGCTGCCACCTTCTCTGCTCTCATGGGGCTCCTCCTCTCTCTCTCCCTCTCTCCGACTATTTCTATGATCAACTGGGGTTTTGACACGTGAACCGCCTGATCTTCCCCACATCACCTGAATCCAACCTCCTTATTGCTCTTTTTTTTTTTTTGTCTTCTTGCAACAGTTTTGCCTTCTTCCCCTCCCAACCTCGTATTGTTGGTGTCAACGCTGACACTCCCTCCTCCGTTTTTATTGTTTTACTTTCAATTTTATTCAAGGGTGTTTTTGGAATTTGGCTGGTGGTGGAGCATTGATGAGAGATTACAATATACATTGTCCTTTCAATGCCCTCCCCATTCTTGTCTTTTAGTTGCACAAAGATATTAAGGACTTTCCACATCATTTGACTGGAAACCGGAGAGACCGGTCTCCAGTTTCCAAGGGTAAAGCAGTCAATGGGAGTCGGACTAACCCCATTCCACCGTTCCCTATAATCTGTGGCACGTGTTGGATTTTATTATTATTATTATTGAGATAATCAAGATCGCACGGTTGCCCACTTGGCTTCATTTTCCTTTTTTAACCATTATTAAATTACTAATTATCTACGTGGACGAGGGACATCTTTGGAATTCCAACTCGACAGTGTACGGCCTCCTTTTACTAATTATCTATAATAATAATAATAATAAATGGGACATAGCCCTCTAGAAATACTTGCCAGTCCAAGAGACTCAACCCGTGATCTTCCGGTTCTGGTTCCTTACTTTTTGGAACTCTGGGCTCGGTTCCATGTCTGGATCCGATCCCACGGTTTCAAAAAATCCGTAAAAATGGTTCGTTCTCAGTTGGGTTCCAAATTTATTTTTAAATAATTTTATAAAATGAAAAAAAAAACCTGCTTATCATTTTATATAAGTTTGTGGATTAATTGGTTAGTTGATTGAAGGCCCAGATCAGGCCCAAGCAGAGGAACGGGCCGGAGCTATATTAATTTTGTAATAGGCGATGGTTCAAGGAATTTATAACATTAGGGTTTTGTCTGGATTAACCCATTCATCTTGAACCATTTGATGAGGCTTCATAACTAGCGTCGGAAAAGAGAAATCAAAACATGGTGCATATTAGTTCCGGGTGAAGAACAAGTAAGTTTTATATTTAGGTAAATATCCCCCGGTATCAAAATCCTTTTTTTTTTTTTTTTCTGTCAAGTGATCTTCTCCGATGAAAAACATTCAAAGAAATATAACTCTCGTTAGTGATTTGCGTAATTCTAAGTTTTTTTTTTTTTTTTGAGTTTTATGGCGAAGTGTACAATAAATAGTTTTTCGTGAAAGAACACACAGGACTTGGAGAGTCTTTCGGTTTACAAAACATCTGCCTCGAGTTCATGCTTCTTCGCCTTTTAACTGGCCTCGTTATGCTTTAACTACGCGTCGTTTACTTCTACAAAATTGAAAAATAAAAATAAAATAATACTATTTTGTGCAATTAGTGATTATAATAAACAATTTAAAAATATATATTGCAATAAATTAATTCAATCAAACATTGTCACGCTTTTAAGCGGCAGCTTCATTGTTAATAATTTAGAGCATAATGAAGTGGCGTGACTACCTCCAACTTCAATATTTTAGCTGAAAACACATTAAATAATGTTAATAATGTATTATAATCTTATACTTCGATGTTACGTTTATTCGTTAGTATAATGAACGAATAAATAAATGACACATAGACCTCACCTAAAATATAAAAATAGATTTTGAATTAAAGTATGAAATAATATTTCTAAAAGAATATTTGTTATAACTTGCGGGTACAAAATTAAGTAGGCCAGAAGCCAGTTAAGCAAATCATCACATGATTTATGAAGCCTTTTTTCAGATAAATTGGTAAACTATCCTCTTGTATTGATTGAGATGGCTCCACTCGTATGAATGGTGATACACAATCTCACTTCGTTTGAAATAATAGAAATTATCAATATAATTTTCTTCTCTATATAATACAATACGTTTTGAGTTAACTTTCAAAAAATCGTTAGAGTTTCGACTTAAAGCGAACAATATTATATTACGAGAACTGACAACTCCAAAAATAATAGCAGAGTAAAAATCTAACTAAAAGTGTAATCGATAAACACATCTAGCACTTAAGGGGGAAAATTGTGATAACTCGCCCTATAAAGACAATGATAATTTAAGATTTTCTTAATTGTGACAGTACATCTTATATCAGTAGCGTTATATAATTTTACATCGTTTGAGAGATTAGAAAGTAAATAATTTATTAGTAGAATTCTCTTTTCTACTTAATACAACACATTTTAAGATAATTTCAAAAATAAAAAACCGAGAACTCAACGCAAACTATCTAATATTGTAATAGAAAATGGAGACCACTCTGCTTCATTTTAGTGCACGCAAATCAACAGACCTAAACTTAGAAGACGGTTAGAGATTGGCCTGACCAGTGCACAGGCCTTCACTCATTTGATGAGGCTAAACGTATGGCTCCAAAAGCAGGGTTGGGACAAAGTTGTGTTTCTTCAATTGATCCATCTTTGGCAGTCAAATGAACTAATAAAATCAAGACATAGTTAAGAAAGCTGTAATTTAATAACTGAACTCAGACATAATTTACCACCGTTAATTTTAATTACTGTAATACGTAAGATAATGAAAAAGTAAAACGGACCATTATATCGTAACATATGCTATTATTTAACAACTCGAGAAGGTCTAAAGTTAATGACCTAAAAACACATGCACCCTAAAAATACCCACATGCATTGCTGCAAAACTTTAATCTCCTTCTTCCTCGACCTATAATAATAATAATAATAATTAAAAACAAAGGACATCATTATTAAGGTAGTAGAGATAAGAAATAAACTATATCAAATAGGGTTACGTGTGATATCGATTTTATGACCGAAACATAAATAAGTCGATCAATGGAGATTTGGAGGGAAACAAGTTGCTCGCTCTCTAGATTTACAATTTAACGGCTGCTCCAACCTCGAGTTTCTTCCCAATTTAACCGGTCCTGTTGTACTTTGACGACGCGTCGTTCTCTCCCTCTCGACTTGTTTATTTAGACCTATAAAAAATTAAAAAATAAAATAATATCATTTTGTCCAATATTGTAAATGATGAATCGGATGCACCTATTTGTCCTTCTATTTTGGAATTTTTGTGTGACAATGACCAAAAAGTTATAGTAGTTGATTATAATACACTATTAAAAAATATATTTTTAATAGAAAATAAGTAATCATCCAATCAAAAGACTGTCACGCCTTTAACGAGCAACTTCATTGTTTATGACTTTGAAATATGAAGAGCTAAGTCCAATTTCAATCTTTGAGCTAATAAAATATCAAGTAATATCAAATGTATATTATAAGTCATATACTTAGTACATGACGTTTATTTATTAATATAAACAATTATGATTGATTACTATAATATCAATTGAACTAATTAATGAATGACACGTAAACATGTTGGTATACTATAAAAGAGAAAAATAAAATTAAAGTATAAAGTACCAGAATTAACAAAACTTTAAATTTCAAACTTTACCCGTTGTAGTTAGAGGTAAAACGAATTGACCCGAACCAATGGATCCGAGAGTCAAAAAACGACTCGTACTATGTATTTTAGAGTATAATCGAACCAAACCAAACCGATTACACTACCTACTCTAGAAGGTGGGGTCAGTTGGGATGAAAAAAAAGGTTATAATAGAAAGTGATTGAAATGCTAACCTATACTATTCCTTCCCCCAACTTGGGCAATGAATTGACCTTCTCATTATAAACTAGTTTACTTTAACATTTTGGAATTTATTTGTTGTATTCTTTAGTGGTTTAATAAATACTTACCTTTCAATTTTTATAATTTATTAGCGAAAATAAAATATAATAATATAAAATGATGTGATCCAATCAAATCGGTCTATCTATGGGAGTGATTGATCTTAAAATTTATAAGGAATTGTCTAACTTGTACAAGTGTTATAAAATACACACTATATTCTTTGTCTTGTACTCGTTCTATGTCACCAAAATATCTAGAGAGTAGAAGGATATACTTGAATCCATTGGCGTAGTGCATAGGTCTTCCGTTTCAATGAGTCTTCTAACTCTCTATTAAGACGAGGGAAACTCATGGAGAATGAAAATATATGCTGGTAAATTAGGTACTATAATATTTTATTAGTACGTAATATATAATAAAATATTAAATTCTAACAATTTTCATCTTTAAAAAATTTTTATGCAAATTGTTCGGTCCAATCCAAATCAAAGTGAATCTAAAATATTGAATTCTAACAATTTTCGTCTTCAAAAAATTATGGTGCAAGGAAACAAATCTATCTATTAAAAATAACTTACTTTTCCACAGAGACTCTTGATGGGCCACCACAACAACTGATACCGATTAAATTTAAACCCTAATTAAACTTTAGGAGATATATTTAAGAAGAAATCACATTTTTTCTTCCTCCTCCATGATATTGCTTAACTATCAGAGTTGTCACAACAAACTACGTATGAACATGTTGAAGACTCCTCACTTGAATCGTTACTCTCGAACACGTTCGAGGCATAAACAACTGAACTAGTTTCACCATATTACTTGCAATGTTAACCTTCCACTTAGTTCTGCCATTGATGATACTATTCTGATGTGAAATTGAAACTGGTGACTGAAAATGTATAATAAGTTGACTTTGGCGCTATAGCTCCATGGTTTCAGGCTAGCAGGATGGTGTTAATGCATCCAAAACCAACATTATAGTGCCCATACTGAATTCACAGGTTAGAGACTTGGTGCTATTACTCCAAAAGCCAATCATATAGTGCTTACATAAACAATAAAGGTCAGCGAGTTTGTGCTAAAGCGCCCAAAACCAGCGTTACATTGGTCATAAATAAATAATTTAGATAAATGACGCAAATCAATATAATCGAATTCCTTCTCCTCTGCGCTAAATATGAATCCGAACATCAATCTTTAGTGTGCAGCAACAAATTCTAAATTTAGCACTGCATGTGACATGCATTGCTCCAATATTTAAGAAGATTTAGATTTTCGAAATAACTTCAACATACGTGCTTCAATTCATCACGGGGCGGAATTTAGACAATGAAATATGCTTCTCCTAATAGTGTAACATGGAAACTCGTTTGATACTACTTGTTAGTATTTAAAATATACAAGCTCCATAAACTATGCACTAAATTCTTTATGACTCATAATTGTTCCACGTCAAAATCAAAAAAGATAGAAAGACATATTCGAATTTATGAACATAATGCGCAGAGAAGTCTGTCGGGTACGAAGATCTTTCATTTCGATATTCACTTGACATAAACGTCTCTCAAGATAATAAAATCTTAAGAAGAATGAAAAAATGCTTATGAATTGGAAACCATAACTTTTTATTAGTCTTTAACGTGTATTTATTATTCTGCTCATCTCAAAATAAGTAATGAATCATTTGTATTGGGTTTACATCCCCATATTATCTCATATAATCTTAGACCCAAGATTTTAATTATTATAAAACCATTTTTAACGAGTTTATATACGGTGATAACCTTAACGTTTATATAAATGTACATGGGGAGAAGTACATTTACATAGAAAGTGATCCACCAAGACACACTTTAAGAGGGGGGACTGACAACAATTTTCAAACTAAGAAGTCATTATTTTCGTTTTAGATTGAAAAAAAAGGCAAAGAAAAAGAAGATTAAAGAGAAATTTCAAAAGAACTTCCTAATATAACTCTCTTTCTTGGTATATTAGTTAGAATTTATTTATTTTTTATTATTTAACCCTAATATTTGTTGTCTTACGTCACGTCGATAGAATCAAAATGAAAGAGTCTATATAAATATGAGGGAAATTCTCCGTCGAGTTAATTTTTAAAATGAATTCTACTCTCTTATTTTCTATCAATATTATCGTAATCTCCTACATCCATGGTGATGGTTGGTAGAGACTCGAGATCAGCTACTGAGGAAGCAATCGTCGAATTTCCACTCAAAATAGGGTTTGGATAGAATCACTTCGACTCATGACAAATTTTGCAAAATAGTAGTTTCCGAGAAAGTAGAAGGTTTGAACGAAGAAGAAAAGGATAAGAAAAGCAATCTCTAAGGCTGTGGGGGCGGGCGAACCCATTATACCAAAGCAAATCCGCGTAAAGCTAAGCCAGCCATCCTACACGGCTGTAAAGCTTCTCTTAAAGTGACATCGGGCCCCACTTTTCTTAATTACCTAAATGCCCCCTACTCGTCCAAAATCGGTCCTCTTGAATATTCGTAACCATCTCTTTGTAATCATATGCTTGTTTAAATTCTTTAATTTTTTTTATTTAATTTAGTAATAAAAAACAAAGTTTGGGGGTGTTATAGTAAATGCATCTCTACTCGTCCTCATCATAACCTCGGACCTATCGTACCGTCCCCTCCTTCACTTCTTGTCTTCCATTTCCACTACCAAACGCCGCTGATATTTTCTCTATATATCAGCCTCTTCTTTCATTCTGCACCTTACCTCTCTCTCTGTCTCTCTCTCTCTCTCTCTAGCCGGCATGAGGGTCCAAAAATGGCTTTCTTCCTGTTCCTCCGCCGTCAGCATCGCAACCTACGATGGCGAGTGTACTCCCCCGCAGAAACGCCCTGTCTTCGATTTGAGCAGCTGCTCTGACACTCCCAGTGACACCAGTACCAGCCTTCAAAGCAATCTTTCTCTAATAACTCTCCCTTCAGTTCCTTCTCTCCAGAAAGTCACTCCTGAAACCTTGAACCTTTCAGTGTCTTATGTCTGTGTCTCTTCTTTGACGCCTCGAAAATCGCTTTCGATTTCCAGCCTCGCAGTCCATGGTGATCTGCTTTATGCTGCTTCTGCCCATGAAATTAACGTTTACAATCGAGCCACCTTTGCGCACCTGGACGCCATTAACGCCGGTAATTCATCTTCAGGGTCAGTCAAGGCTGTATCTTTTTGCGACGGAAGGATCTTTACCGCTCATCAGGATGAGAAGATTCGTGTGTGGGAGATGGAAGCTAGAAAGACGCATAACTTAGTGAATAGTCTCCCTACGACCAAAGATAAGGCGCTTCGTTTCTTGCTGCCGAAAAATCACGTGAGCGTCCGACGTCACAAGCGGCGGCTCTGGATTGAACATTCCGATGCTGTCACCGGGCTTGCAGTTAACGGCGGCTTAATATATTCGGTTTCTTGGGATAGAAGTTTGAAGATATGGAGAGCTTCTGATCTCCGGTGTACTGAGTCGATCAAAGCTCACGAGGACGCCATTAACGCCGTCGTGGTCGGCCGTGATGGTACTGTTTACACCGGCTCCGCCGATCGAAGAATAAGGGTATGGGGAAAACAAAGCGGGGAAAAGCGGCACGGGTTGATTGCGACATTAGAGAAGCACAAATCGGCTGTGAACGCATTAGCCTTGAACGACGACGGGTCAGTGCTATTTTCCGGTGCGTGCGACAGGTCGATTTTAGTGTGGGAGAAGGAGGATAGTGCAAATCACATGGCGGTGATTGGTGCTTTGAGAGGCCACGATAGAGCTATACTTTGCATGATCTACGTCCGGGAGATGCTGTTTAGTGGGTCCGCTGATCGGACGGTCAGGATTTGGCATCGTGGGTTCGCCGGAAACTACACCTGTTTGGCTGTTTTGGACGGTCATCGTAAACCAGTGAAATCGCTGGTTGTTTCAGAAGGAGACGGAAACGGTGTCATTTCTTTGGTCAGTGGGTCTCTAGATGGAGAGATGAAGGCTTGGCAAATTACTCAGGCAAATCAGAATGCCTCCTTGTTCTCGAATACTCAGAAATGGAGTTTGTGAAAGAAGAAGAAAACCCAAAAAATAAAATTAAAAAACAAGAAAACGTAGATCAGTTTTCGGAACTTTATCGTTGATTTAGTCGCTGGTTTGTTGCTTCTCGTTTTCTTTGACCTCTTTTTTATCTACAACCCGTCTGTAACTTCAGTGGAGACTCGAGAGTAAATTAATTCTCTCTCTAGTCTCTGTCCACTCTTGTAAATTTGAAAATGAAGTTGTATTGTTTTGACTTGCTTGAACCGAAGAACTTACTGACTTTGAATCCCGCAATTCCATTACCCAGTTGCAGTTGTAGTGAGAGAAAGTGACGGGAGAGAGTGAATGAGCTCTGCAAAAATCCATCTGAGAAGCAGCTTAGGATATACGTTCGCCAATCACAGTAGTAATTTGGCCAAGACGCTGGTTTTTGGGAGAAAAATGATATTCAATGATGGTGAAATTCAAAGAGGGAAGCAAGATCAAGGCAGCGCCATTATTAAAAGCACAGATTTCTCGAAGAACGGAATTGTTTTGGCGTTTACGGAAAATGGTTGTGGAAGGAAGCAAGTTGACGAGTTTGAATATTCAGAGGCTAAGTGGGAAACCCACGAATTGGAAGCGCTTTTAAATCTCTGTTTCTCAATGCAGATAAATCTCAAGTGAAGGTGTTACAGCTTCTCTAGATGGAAGAAATAAACGAGATTTTGATTTGTTTTCTCTTCTCCACAACAAGTTGCATTACGCGTCCTTTTCGGATCGATAATAATCACTTATTTGTGTCATTCGCTATACGAAAATAGACAAACCCGACACTCAAATTCGATCATAGCTAGATTCTTCAAATTCGATAGATAGGAATGCCAATTTGTTTAATTTAAACTACCAAACTATACATGTAATTTAATTTAGAGTAATTAATAAAAAAAATCTTTAAACTATAGTATTATTAATAAATTCGTCCTTAAACTATGTTTGTTAATAAAATCATTCTTAAACTCTCATTATTAAACTATCACCTGTTAACAAAATAACTCGTGCTGTTTAAATATTCGTTAAAATTTGATTATGAGAGAGTCTGGTCTTTAAAAGCAGAATCCCGCTCCAAAGACAGTGACTAAGAGTGGGCTTCTGCTCTGGACAAAAACTCACATAGTGGGATTCTGCTTTCAAAGATTAGGCTTCCCAAAACTAAATTTTAACGAAATGACAACCAGAGTTATTTTGTTAACCAACCATAATTCAAAGATTCATGTAATTAACACGGTCAAGTCGAACACTTTTTATATATGATATTTTTAAGTGTCAACTCAACTACATAGCTTACAATTACTAAAGAATACACGATACTATAATTGGTTGAAGGACTTTACAAAAATCGTGTCTGCAAGAGACGTTCGATGGTCGTTCGAACGAGATGAAAAGTAGGATGAAAGAGATTGGAGCCAACTAAGAGATGCCCCAGCCCCAACTTGCTCAGCCTCCTCCAATTCGAACCTTCTGTCCAAACTCTGGGATTTATCCACTCTACAGGCTTCGGTGGAGGACTCTACCAACAATTATCAGCTACTCTTCTTTCAACTCATCAAATTATTCTTCACTGTTGAGATCTAAGTTGGTAGGCGTAATGCCAAACAATAAATCACCCACAAAAACTAAGATGAATTCATCTATGTACATTGTAACATGTACAAAAAATAAGATGAGTTCATAGATCTTTGTACATTGATACCCGCCGGTGTATAAGAGAGAACCAACTATTTGCAGATCAGTCACACATAACAAATATTCTGATCAAATTTAAAAATGTCATCTAGGGGACATGACAAACAAGTGACCTAAATTGCAAGTCTAATATACCTGAATCTACCTATGGTGTATCACACGAAATGTTGTGCGTGTTGAAAGTAAACATGTAAAATTAAAGTTTATAATGTAAAAATCACTAATTTTATAATAATTAAATTCTACGTGTATTTTTCATGTAGTTGATGATCAAAGTGTCATAAGTTGACTCTTTTTGTCATATTGTGTCCACGTTAGATTTCTCAATCAATTAGTTTAATTGGTAAATAAAAGAACTACTGCTTGGTTAAACCTGAGGAAATTGTATTCGGTAAATTAATGTTACCTTGGATTAAGTTTTGAAAACGTCCAGAGTTTATCAAATGAAAATTTAAAAAGCAATTTTTTTTCGTGTGTGTGTGTGTTAAATAAAATACAATAAATTAAAATTACATTAAAGAAGCATTAATTTTTATGAGAAACCCTTTCTTTGGCAGCAAAGGTCATCACCTAAGAGAGGGAGAGAGAAGAAAGAGTGATTCTGAGTTTCCATCTGATCGAAGGGTTCAACATTGTTTCCTTCGAGTTTCAGCAATGACATTTGCAGGTAAGTTGTTTTCTTCTCTGTTTTCGAATGTAAAACTTATGGTTAATCTGGTTTTGGATTCAAGATTGGAAACTTGAATCATTTGATTGTTTTTGAGTTGTTTGGGTAGATAAACGTTGTATTAAGGATTTTCGACTGATTGACGTCAAAATGGGCGAAAATGGGACTTGTTTTCGTTGTTGCTGTGTGAGAGGTCGGTCAACACGTTGATGAATATAAAATAGGCCTTGAAGATATTCTAGATCGAGACTAAGTTTGTTGAAGCTATTGTTTTATCATTAGTTTTTAGAGCACCCTACCCTAGATGTGGGACATTACTCAAACAACATACAGAGAAGGCTGAAGATTACTCTAGCAGCCTACTTCCCATATCAATTCATTCTGGTAAGGACTTGACAAATCCATCTCTTTAAGACATGAGAAACAAAGAAGGTGAAGTGTTTAATCCATCAATTTAAGGACCACCTATCAATTAAAGGACCACCATTACTTTAATGCGCTGACAAAGAAGAACAAAAGAAGGACGCCAAGAGAATTCTGATCACCTATAACAAATACCGACAAGAGAAGTGTCTCTTTGTATTATCTCACAATATTATCAGTACAATATTATTCGTTTTGAGTTAGAATTCGTACTGATTTGTTTTTGTGGTCAGTCTCAAAATGCGTTGTACTAGGTATGAAAGAAAACTCTATTTATAAACCATACATTTTTCATTCTCTTGAGTAATGTGAGATTGTGCAACTCTCCTGGTATAGGTTGGGTCCTGTCAAACTTTCCTTGCGTTCACGTGGTGTGCTATCACACTTTTTTTGACAATCGAATTTAATAATTGTTGTTGTTGATGAGTATGACGGGCAGTGAAATATACTTTTCTTAACTATCATAATGGTAAATTATGATAAGTAGATAAGTTACGTGACATTTTAACAAATGTGAAAACGACGCATCTTGTTTTGCTAATATGTTAAAGCTTAAAATCTATAAATCAGGATATAAGTGGTTTGATATTTCAAATTAGGAGGTTTAGTAACATAGTTTACTCTTAAATAATAATAATAATTATTATTATTATAAAAAGGGTATAATAATCAATTAATAATTTTATTTTTATTTTTCAAAATTTTAAGTCTCATTCATATATTTAGTAATCTTTCACAGTTATTCATCACCTCCAATAAATTTTGAATTAATTTAAAAAGAATTATAAAAACAAAATAATTCCATGTCATGACAATGAAGTGTATAATAGTGTTTGAATTGCCCACCTACATGCCTTAACTTGTCTCTTCTGTCGTAATCTTCAAACCCTCCTACAACTGTCTTCCATACAACTCACACTTTCTTATTTATTTATTTATTAAATGCAACCGGCTTTTGGCTTTATTTGAATATTCGAATCAGATGGAAAAGGTTATAATCATAAGTTAATGTCATAAAATCCAATTACCAGAACTTCTAAGTTATGTGATTAATGTCTTGTTGCATTGTCTCCAAAATGCTCTATGTTTATAATAGTCCAGCTTCATGTCGCTGATGAAGAGTTTTGAAGTAAATTTATGTGCTTTTATAATTTTAGGGTGGACAAGCAAGCAGAAAAAGTCATCGACAGGTCGTTTCGTGCATTGGATTTGTGGTGGGGCATTTGAAGAAAAAAAAGAGAGAAAATGGTGTGAAACTAACTCCGACTTTAAGAATGTAGAAGCTAATAATTTAGCCATCCAATCACTTGACATTCCAAATAATGATATAATTTCTTAATTTGGAAATTAAAAAAAAAAAAAAAAAAAGCACTTTCTGGGTTGCACCGTTTCCATAAATTTTGGTTTCTGGTTTCATTTCTCATAATAGTAATTGGTTATTCATGCCATTGAAATTTGGTGTGTTCGTATGTGGGTGCTCTTGTATTCAATTTTTTGAGTTTCAGACAATTATTGTTGGTTTTTTTTTTCCCCTGAATCAAGTGATTTAACCTCGTCAACCCAGTTATTACTTGATTGTATTTAAATTGATCTTTGGGTTGCTATTCATTGATTTGGGAATTTGCATATTATTCGTCAATGATTCTCGTAAGTCGTATGTCATGTTTGTCTCCTCTCGTATAAATTTGTCATCTTTTGTGCAGCCAGTTATATCTTCCCCGTAGATCTTAAATTCTGATGCTTCTCATCATATGTCACTTACTATAACTACTAAAGGTTCCCCTTTGCTTTTAGTGGGTGAGTTCATGATTCGTCTTTCCCAGATGTTTATTATCTTTCTACTCTATCTTTAAGTCTTGTTTCTACTGTTCAATTGTGTGAATATGGAATATTAATTTTTTTTTTCCTTCTATTAATTATTTTGTGTGGGAATCAATCTCAGATAGGCTGGAATTGTTCATTGGAGGAACTTAAAAGTACTGAATAGTGCAAATCTCAGTATTATTTGTCTTCTTCTCATTTAACTCAATTCTTCTTTCGACGTTCATTTATGGCACTCTCGGCTCTGTCCTATTTCATCTTCAGTTCTTCACACTTGCAATTTTCAGTTTCTATTTGACTTTAGGCAGTTTAAAAGCCCATGTTATCTCTAATTGTACTGGGTGCTGGTTGGCACAATTCTCTGCTTTATATTTTAATCTAAATCTTTCTATTTCTCTTGCACCATTTTATCTTACGTTTTGGGACTCTCTTATAAACACTGAGGGGATCGAGATATCATGTTTTCCTTGGTGATGATTTCACTGCATATAGTTGGGTTTATCTCATGAACTGTTGATATGATTTTTTAAGCATCTTTACAGATTTTCGTGCTCTTTTAAAAACTCGACATTCCATTTTTGTTTTTTTGTAATTTGGTTGGTGAAATATATCTCTAAAAACTCAACATTCGTTCACTAGATATTATGTGCTTATGTTCTTAATGAAATTTGGAGGTAAGCGTTAATACTCCTGCATTCACCAAGTTAAGTACAATTAATACCAAGTGCAAAAGCTAATATTTTCAACCTGACAGCTCCGCTACAAATTGTGAAATTATAATCGTGAGTTGATCTTCCAGGATCAAAGCACCCTGCAGAATCCGCATCGACAAATTCAATAATCTTACCTCTACCTGCATTCACTAAACCAAGATATATGCATGAATATAAACAGGTAGAGACATATCCCATGAGCCTTTTTTACGTTTGCCTTGAATTCCTTGAGGATTTGGCTCACTATATTCCTACCAAACATATATTGCATTAAACTACCAAACATATCTCCATATGGAACTTTGTTTATGAATTTTTTTCTCTACCCAATATCCATCACCTCCTTTCATAACTACCGAGAAGGAGTCCGACTTACTATGCTCAACTTCTAGACTAGTCGTAAGTGCATAAGCAATTATATCAGCATACCCAAACTTTTGAGTCAGTTTAATTAGTCTCACAATTCAATCTCTAGTAAGCTGATAATCTGTAAAAGTGTCATCACTCACATTAGTTTCAATTTCAATGAGTCCAGTTTGAAAACTATTACTACCTTGAGATGATATGTTCAATTACTTATCTCCTTCCTGCTCCACTTCAACCTGCACGGTCTGCACCGTATCAATATGTTTCTTATCCTTATTCTTAAATGAGAAACTTGTTTCATTGAAAACCACATCTTGACTTATCCAAGTTTGCTGATTTCCTTCAATCTTCCACAATTGATAGCTTTTGACACCATCAAGATATCTCAACATAACGCATCTCACCGCACGAGGGTGAAGCTTGTCTTGCTTATGCTGCACAACCAAACAACGTCAATATGCTATAATTAGCCGAATATTCATGTCATACTTCAATGAAGTCTTAAACTAAGCAGTGATAGGACAAATATTGATCAAGTAACATGCTATTTTCACAGCTTCTACCCAAAATTACCTAGGAAGACTCGAAGTAAGAAACATACACCGATCCCTTTCAAGAATTGTCCTATTCATCTACTCAGCTAGTCCATTTTGCTGAGGTGTGTAACTAAACAATTCATGTTTAACAATTCCCTTTTCCTTACAATATTTATCAAACTTTGTAGAACAAAATTTCATATCATTGTCGGTTCTTAGCTTCTTGATCTTCTTAACAGTTTGATTTTTCACTGTCTTCTTTAATGCCACGAAAGTCTCACATACTTGATCTTTTGTTCTCATACAAAACATCCAACTCTCTTTGAGAAGTCATCTATGAACGTTAAAAAATAATGCGCTCCACCTTTAGAATGGATTTTTTCAAGCCCCCGTACATTCGAGTGTATGTAGTCTAAGATGCCTTGAGATGTGAATGTATTGATCTAGGAAACTGCACTCTAATGCTTTTACCCAAGACATAGTTATCACAAAAATCTAGCTTTGATACATTGTCCTTGCCGAGAAGATTTTATTTACCAAGCTTAAGAAGACCTCTTTTATTGTTATGACCTAACCAAAAGTGCCAAAAATTGATTTTATGTTTATGCTCACCCAAAACTAAACCAACTTCACCATCAACTATAGTCGCTTTCAAAATCTACAATGCATTTTTAAGGTGCCCTTTCATCACTGTCATAACCCCATTGGAAATTTTCATAATTCCTTATTCAACTCTTATCTTACAACCTATATAGTAAAACAACCCAATCAATAGTAAATTTCTCTTTAACAGAGAGACATATATCTCACTTGCTCAATGGTACAAATACATCCATCAAAAATCTTAATCTTGATTGATCATTCCTCTTCAATCGTGCAAGCTTTGTTATTTCATCACAAGACATTTTCGTTCATATCAATTTTTTTTATAGTGTCCTTCCTTATTATAGAAGAAAAACCTCCTTCCTTGCTTCGATTTCAACCTCGATTTTCCCTTATAATTTTTATTTTTCCTATTATTTGGTCTCCCTCTAACCGAGAGATCCTCTCCTTCAGAATTTTCTTTTTCTTCGATCTATCTTTGCAGCTCCTTAGAATTGAAAACTACCTTAACTTTAGTCATACTTAAGGTCTCTTTACCAAATAACATGGTGTCCACAAAGTGCTCATACACTTTCAGCGATGTACTTAAGATTATTATAGTTTTGTCCTCCTCGGCTATCTTAACTCTTATGCTATTATGATACATAATGATTTTATTTAAGTCATCTAAATGCTCATCGTCTCTTTTGAATCCTTCATAATCAAGGTGTATAACGTTTTCTTTAAGTACAACCGATTAGTCAAGGATCATTTCATGTAACAACTTTACCCAAACCAAAAGAGCAAATCTCTCTTCGGTCACCTCTCTTAACACCTAATCGCCTAAACTTAAAAATATAGCACTATATGCCTTTAATTCCACTTTATCGGCTTTCAACTTGTCAGTGATCCTTAAATTTTGTATGGCATTCTTATCAATTGCTTGTGCAAGTTCAGTTCTTGATGCACAAACAATGCTTTCATCTTTATTATCCAAAGACTAAAATCATTATCACCCGCAAATTTTTTCACTTTAAATTCTGTCATCTCTCTAATTCCTGCTAAAAAGAACCAAAACTTACAGAAACCGCGAAAATGGAGCTATTTAAAAGGATTAATGACAGAAAAAAAGATAACTATCATCCAAAATTCCAACACGTAAGCCAGAATATTCAAGTATCAATATGCTAGACCAATAAACCACTAATCTGACAATTAATCTACAGCCTAAACAAACAACATAATTAATATATATTAATTCATAGTGTTTTTGATTTACAAAAGGTTGATAACTCAAGCCGAAATTGATCTTTAACCGGACCAAACATTCACCTTACTTCAGAATCTAAAAAAACAGAAGCTTATCCAATCAGCAAAGAAAATAATAGACATAATTAATCCTTAAACAGAACCAAGAAAAAACAACAAATATATTTCGAATCAAAACACACCAGTGCCAGCAGAACAATTCAAATCAAGAAATCCTCCCTGAACCTAGAATCTGAAAAAAGCAGAATATCTTGAATCTGAAAAAAAGAAGCAGCAAAACAATCTGAAGCAAGCATATGGGAAAACCGAACATCTTTAATCTGTAGGCCGTGAGTGAGCGTGAATTGTAGAATTAGATTTTACAATCCTAATTCTCTAATTCATTTCTTGAACCATGAACAAGAAAAACAATATTAAAGATAAATAACACAAAGGAATTAACATGGCTCAGACATTAAGTCCGACATCCACGGACGTAACTGAAATACTTTATTATTAATTAGAGAAAATCACAAGAAACCGTGGATCAGAGTCTTTACAGAATCGAAAATAACCTATCACCTAGGGCAAACACAAACTTACCGAGCTTACCTGTCGCCGGACGAAATTACCTCATCATCGGACGATCGAAGCCTCACATCGAAGAACGCCTTCGAATCGCACGGAATCACCTTCAACCTATAGTTCGCAGGCTCCACATTTAATAAGTAAACGAGTCATCGGCTATTCTCCTAAACCGAACCCTGTTAAAAACCAAACCAAAATAAACCAAATAAAATTAGAATCAAACTAACGCTAACAAAATCAGGTTTTATCACCCTTTGAAAAGTTGTACGGATATCCTCCTTAATTACTATTCTTCATGGTTTTTTGGCTCTACTAGTTTTGTCATTGGACCTCAAGTTGAGCGTAGTAAATTATCATCACGATCTGTTATTTGTGCATTTTTTAACTATGGTGCAAGTAAAAAAAATATCGTTGTTTTCATCAGATTAGTCAAAAATTATATGTTTCTTGTCGTGTTGAACATATCTCGTTCTTTTATTACTAATTGTGATGTTTATTCTCCGTACTTCCACTTTAGATCATGTTTTTTCTAAAGAATTTTAGTTGCTAATGTCACAAATTCTAGCAATTTAAATCTCGCTTCCTCTGTTCTTTCTCTTCTTCCAACTGGTATTCCATAGCGATCTCCAATTGTGCTCGTTTTTATCAGTCTAAGTGTATTTGTAATTATCTAACTCATTTTGATTCTTTTTTTTTTTTTTTACGTTTATTTATCATCTTATTAAGCAGGTATGATATAAACGAAATTATTTGTGATCCTTTTTGATAGACTGCCATAACTGAAGATATTACTGCTTTGCTTCGAACTAATACTTAGAACTTAGTACAAATATCTCAAGGAAAATGTATTATTGGATTTCGTTGAATGTATAAAATTAAAAATCATGTCTAACACTTTTATTGAACGAGACAAAACTTGATTGGTCATCAAATGATATTTTTAAAAGTATGGTATAGATTATGATGAGATTTTTGCTTTTGTCATCGAAATGACCACAATATGGACCCTTATTATAGTAGCCTCCGTTCGACGATAACATATTTCTCATATGCCCGTTAAAAATGTCTTTTTAAATGGAGATTTTTGGGAAGAAGTGATACAGAACAAATCATGTTTCCTGGTATATCATTTCATATTTATTTAGTTTCTTATTTTAATTAGTTTTTTTATTTTATTTAAGTTTTCAACTTTTTTTAGTTTTTCAATTAATTATTTTCTAGTTAATTATTTTTTTTAGTTTATTACCTACCTATCTTTATTACTTTCTTTCATGTTATTATTGAAAAAACACTATAAAATGGCTTATTCTACTAGTTGAAAGAGGATTTTGATGATTAATTTTGTTTATCCATATTTTGAGAATTATTTGTTTGTTGATATTTTATTTTCTGTTTCAATCTCGAAACAAATTTTTTGCTGCATTAAATTAGTATCAGAGCAAAGGTTTTCCCTCAATTTAATGGTTGAAAACAATTCTAATATGAAATGAATCACCACCGACGAATGGCGATTCGATAGAATTGATCAAAAATTCGTTGTGACCAAAAAACCTCTTTGCAACTCACGTAGATTATTACTGCATTTGTCGCTAAAGAGAGACGTGAACGTGTGAGTTGACGATAGAAGCTTAAGAAACGATTATTTGGTGAACAA
>CM039527.1:14428251-14460714 GCA_022433055.1 Begonia peltatifolia | reverse complement strand
AGTCATCTTTAAAATTTTCAAATTCTGGACATCATCTAGGTGTTCATGAACTAGCCATTGGATAGTCATTAGAGACATCAAAGGGGCGATGAGCTTGTGCAACTTAAGTCTTGAGCTATTGCTCTAAACGTCTACTCTTCTCGTTTTTGTCATTCGCACAAGTGTCAATTTGAATTCTTTGTCTCTAAACAGTACTTCTACTAGACTATTTGGGGTGTCTATTTGGGGTGTCCAAAGTGAGCATTTGCTGTCTGCAAACATCCGCTAATGTCTTCGGGTGTCTGCATATGTAACTTTGAAAAATACTACCTCGGGATTGGGCTTCCACATATCGCGTCTATCAAAACTACTCTCAAGAGTAGACATATGTGAAATGTTTCATTTTTCACATGGTTCAAGACTAGAGTTCTATAGATTTCACAGAGGGCTTATGCTGGTGTCCACAAGCAAAACTGCTCTTGGGACTGGGCATATGGGAGTCTTCTCTTTTACACATGGTTCGGGACCAGACTTTCACAGCTCATCACAGGGCACCTACACTGTGTAATCTTTAACACTTCATAATCTTTTTAAATTGAGTTTTTAAGTGTTGATCTATCTTTTGTTGCATAAACTCAATAATGACGTAAGACATTTAAATACCCACTTTGAAAAATATTAGCAAGTGAAAATGATTTATAGAACTTTCAAATATAATTTATTAATAATATATTCATCTACACAGTTATCATTAACTTAGAATTTGATTTAAGTACGTCAATAACCAAAACAATTAAACTGAATACATATCAAAGTAACAACAAGGTTGACATTCGAATCAATGCCACAACGCTAATAGGATCTTGGAACTTTTAAGGAATGAAAAATGCAAAAGTCAAAATTATGTTCTCAAGATGTACAAGTGTTGTGCCTAGGCATTCAATGTCGGAATGTCAAGGTATCCCAACAAACGTGTGTCCACACGATATGAAGTCTATGCATGGGTGTCCTTTTGCTATATGTCCGGGCATTATAACGCTTAGGCAACCAATGCTTCCTTTCTTTTGGGCAGGCTTTCGATTCATTTCATTCTCAAGTTGATTCCTATCCTTATCGTGTGTTAAATCAACCGTCTTGAAGATTTTTAAAATGGTAATAGTGAGAGTTTTATGATAGATACCGAGACTTGATTTATTTATTGGATTTTCAAGATTTTGGACTTTGATATTGGGAGGCTCAGTCGATATAGGGATTTATTTATTATGCAATGCATAAATGGTTTTTATAAAATTTATTTTTGTGACATGATATTTTTTCAATTTTATATATGATTTTTATCACGGCATGGCATGTTCCCACATTTTTGTTAACATTATTTATAGCATGTGAATGTTTAGCGAGTTTAGTCGACTTGCCTCAACATTCTCTGTTAGGTCAAAGTCACGGTGATCGCCAGCAACAGTATATTAAGCTTATTTTGTTATTTCCCTGTATTTCTTAGACTCGTATATTACTTAGTTCATTTCCTTTGGTTAGATTGTTTATTTTTCATGGTTTTCTTTTGAACTTATACTATCATTCTATCCAACATTATGGGTCATGGCTGATATTTCTTACTAAATGTCTTCGGCTGCAATATTAATTAATTGTTATCAAGGGTCAGACACTCGACTCTTGTTCGGGTTGAATCATTCTCTGTTTCTGTCTTGGCTCCTATAGGGGTCGTGACACTTCTTGTTGTGACATCCACAACAGAAGATTGAGGGAGATGTTAGATGGGGGGTTTCTCATTAGGGATAAACTAGTATTTTACTATTTACTTTGGTAAGTCTATCTAAACTTATTTTGGCCTCTTCTTTGTTCTTCAATTTGGATTCTTAAATTATTTCAACTCGGTCACTTCCTCTTTCGATGGCATTGACGGTCGTCATAGTCGAGAGTAAACAGAGCGGATAAAAATATCAAATAAGAAACGACCCAATTCATCCGACTTTTAGCCCAAACTCGACTAAAGACGGAAAAATGGAGAGGAAGAATTGACCCAAACTTGTATTATTTAAACTGTATATAATTTATTGTTACTATCTTGCTAATTAATATGCTATCCATAAGCATTATCCATTATATTATTTTCAAATTAGTCTAATACAAAGTACATATATAATACAAGTTTTGTCACCATGGTCATCATTAGGCTATGTCTGCTGCCTCTTTCAATTGGTTTTGAAGTGTAATTCCTTCACTTTTCTTCAATAGCTGATTATTGCAGAGTGACGGACTCGAACAAAACATCATTTTCGGAGAATCCCAGATTCAAACTAGAGCCAGCAACACCAGTACCAGATCTCGATCTTCTAGTGCTATTAACCAGTTTGAACCACTGGCTAGCCGGGTCGCACTTTCTGTCTCTGCTCAAACACTTGCACTGGTTAGTGAAGATGGTGTTGGTACTCAGATCAACATCAAGGCAAACGGTCGAGCCGGTGCTGGAAAACGACGAAAGATGTAGCTTCGAGTCCGAAATTGCCTGCCATTTTGAATTGGATTCGCTGCAAATTATGCCGAGTTTGGCCGGCTTCCCCATTTGATCAGCTTGTAGGCAGAAATAAGTTCCTGTTAAGGTCAGAATGTCTTGGGGTGTGTATTTCCACCCTTCTGACTCAGTGCATGGCCCCAATCTAAGTGGCTGCTGGAAGAATGAGGATGTTCTAAGCACACACATTCCTGTTAATGGGTGGAATATCAATTTATGTTGTTTTGTTTCTGCTACACCTGGCCCTGCCAAAGGACTCGAACGATGTGACATAATATCAAAGCAAAAGATAGTAAGTTCAAATTCTGTTCGCCTCGTTAGCTTAACTAGATGTGCAATAATTTAGCAATGAGTCGTAAAAATAGGAAAGAAACCACAAAATTCTTTGAAAAAAATAACCTTGGAAAGGGGATTGAAGAGCAGAAATCTTCTGTAGAAAGCTAGAATTTCTGATCTCGCGCCAGTTCCAGTTCAACGTTCCGTAAAACTCATTCAACCCGACAATGCCTTCTCTGAGATAATAGCTTCCAACAAATGTCCAGAGAGCCCAATCAAGATCAAGGTCAGCAGCCACAGCCAGAAAGCAATTTAAGTATCTATTATCATTCACATTTGTACCTCTTTGATCCACTCCAAATTCACTCACAAACAACGGCCACCCTTGTTCTAGTAAGAATCCTGACGTTCTCATGAAGTTGCCCACCACTTGTCCGCATACCTGATTTGGGTTGCCGGATTCCCAAGCGCTTCCGTCAGAAAATCCATACCAATGAACCTCGTATACTAGTTTTCCCGTGAAGGAGAGCTTCACTGGCCGGCTCTGGAGAAACGACAAGTCTGTGTCATAACTTAGGCCAGAGAGAATGACTAGAACATCTGGGTTTGCTGAGTGAACTGCCTCAGCTCCTTTTTGCATGTACCTAGCAGACAACAAGGCCATTTTTTCACTAACTCAACCAAAATTGCTATCAAAACATCAAAACTTAAGGAAATAAGTACATTTTTTTGGATTTTAAATAGTCGGTCTATGTTATACATTTCACAGCTTTATCTCGAGAGTGACTGAGATTTCAACTTGCACAATGTGAAATTATTCTCTCAGAAAAGTACCTGAACCAGTCGTTTAGGTTTTGTCTGGGGCCACGGAGCTCGTTCCTCAGGCTCATACCGACCACATTGGCCACACCATTGAACATGGCAGCTATGCTGGTTAGGCCCTTGATCCAGAGGTCCGGGTTGAAATATTGATCGCCGAAGAAGCCATTACCATCAAAGTTGCTGCAACACCAACCTGGCTTGCTTATGTGATTGTCTAATATGACCATCACATTGTTTTCTCCTAAATTAGCCACCACCGCCTGTAAATCCATTCATTATGTTACAAATTTTCATTTTATTCGTTCTTTTGACCGCTCATGAAACAGGAAGATGACAATCAAAACATTTTTTGGCTCTGCCAATCGATCAATAATTCAATAAACAAGAGAGTGTGACGGACTAAATAATGCTAAATTTTAAGAGCTAGTGTTTTTGTCTTTATAAGCATTAAAATAAATTGACTTGCACTTTAAGATAAGATCAATCCTACGTGTTGTCGTGTAATGGATATCCACAGATGTTTGCATTTCTTACTATCTATCCAATTAAATGTCAAGCTAATCATTAAGAAAATACTAGATGGTAGTAATACCGAAGACAGACTGTAATTTACACTGTCGAAATATAACAAATTATAGTCTCTATTCTACTTCTACTGTAATCTCTGACTTTTCTGAAGCCTCAAAATGAAATCACGAAGAAAAAATTTACCTGATAAGCTTTCATGAGGGGGAGATCGACAATCGAGGGGTTATTGGACTGAATTCCGGCGATCGATTCCATCAAACCAAGGCTCTGAAACGACTGCCGGACAGTGAGGGCGGAGAGCGAGTCATTTGTAGCTAAAAAGAGCGGCCAAGTCAGCCTAACACAGTTGAACCCCATGGACAAGATCCGCTTGGAAAGGACATCGATCGGCTGCTTGCTAAGCCCCTCTGCGACTACTGCATCGAGATGAGACACCCAGTTCAGGCAGGAGAGCTTAACTCGCTGGCCTCCTTCGTCAACGATCCATCTGGAGCTGGTGGAGAGAGGTAGAGCCATGGCGGGTTTGGTTGGGGTTGGGGAGGAGAGTGTGAGAAGAAGGTAGAGAAAAGGGAGAGAGGAGAAGAACTGGAGCTTCCCCATAATGGGTAATTTGCTTCAATCCTCTGTTTTCTGGTTTGAAGATCAGAAGTGGAGAAGAAGCAGTGCAGGATTGAGGCCAAAATTAACGATGAAGGAAGAAATAGCCGAGACTTGATGGAGGGAATCGTTGAAATCTTTCTTACATCCAAACGTTACTTCAACGACACTTCCGTTACACTTGGCTCGGGTTCAAATTGGTGAAATAAGATCAAAAAAATAAGATTATAATATAAAAATAAAACGTAAACTTAGTATGATTTAAATATTATATGTTTTTTCTAAAAAATTTAAGACACGTAGAGAAATCAAAATTTTCGCACCAAAACTATTAATTTGACTAAATGTGCTCGTATTCCTAGAAACGTAACTGAAAAGAAATAATGACATATCAAGTTATAATAAAATTATTATATTGAATACTGAATTAAGTTAAGCGATTCACCCGTTAAAAATAAAATGTATGACTTAAATTTAAAAAAAATACCAAATTTAATATAAAAATTGAAAAGTTTAATACGAGTAAAACCTTTAAACGTGTCTTGAACCGTCCAAAATTGATCATAAACTTTATTTTTACTAGAAATAGAGTGTTGGAAGCACGCTAAGTAAAGAGTAGGATTACAAGTTTTGATTAAACTTGCAAGCCAATGCATATATCATTTGTTCTTCCAAGCAACTTTTCCATATAGCATAATTTTAAGACCTCTAATTGTTGGTTTTGTTTCCCTAGTTTGAGGGGTCCAATTTGACATGATTTTAATTTTAGACTCACGTCTTTAATAATATATTTAGAAAACCTAGTCTCATCTAAGGTTTGTATAAAAGAGAAGAGTCTAGAAAAAACAAAAAAAATTTCGAAGTTTGTTACAATAGTCAGAGGAGAATTGAATTTGCTAGAGTTTGAACCGTTGGATCGGCGTAAAACTTTGATAAATTGTTCGTAAATCTAGGGCTACATTCGGACCGGTAGAGATCATTTTTTGAGGCTTCTAAGTCTGTCTGGTGAAGGAAAAACGAGACTGCATTCATTTAGGTATCTATTTTTTAACTTTTTTTTGTTTTTTTTGTTTGCTATTTTCTTGTGTCTTGTTTTTTGAGTCATGGAACTTACGCTGTTTAAATACCTTACGTAGAGAAATCCGCAAAGATGTATCTAGGGTTTCCAAGATTTGATGAGAGCGTAAAAGGTAGACATACAATTGTGATTTATTTTTTGATCATAGTAAAATCTAGTAGTTATTTTTTACCCGAATTTCTGTTGCGACGAATACTTTCTCAACACTAACCTCTCATTACGAATAGTGTATCAGCTTTCGGGTTCAATCAAGTATGAAGTATGTGTTTATATACAAAATAACGATCTATGAATACAGGTCTGTCGTCGAAAAATGTATACAAAAACAACAAAGAACGGAGAGACGAAGCAATTCGTGTTAATAAAGTCTTATTCTGATATGGATTAGGCAGCGGCAAAGGGGGCAGAATTCGAGAGACGATCCGCAATCACAGCAAGTCTGTAAAAAATGTGGCATGAAACAGCAAAGCAAGGTGGAGATAAACCACAATAGCAAATGAGGAGGTTTACCTGATGGCCGCACCCAAATGCCATGTCCTTTGAATTGGCAGCGCAGATGGGACAAAGCTGAAATATTCAGCCATATAACACATAAAGAGACAAGAGTGATAAAAGATGAATTTAAGTAAGATTATGTTCTCTTAAAACCTTAAACTGATAGAAGGCAAGTCCAACAATTCTTAAAATCAGCAATCTTTTTAAAACCTCCTTAAGTTTGACACGCCTACCCGAACCCGATAAATTGGTTGTATTGGCAGGGCTAGTCCCATTGTTCAGTGTAAAGTAGCAAGGAAAATTGGCTAGAGAAACATGTCATATCATCTAGGGGTATATGCTTCTAAAAGATTAAGTTCATTGGGGTACCCAATTTTCATAAGCAAAATCTGAAGGTGACGGCGCCGTCGGCTTGATACTGGCAAAGGGATAGTTTCTGTCCTGGCTGGTGTAGGATATTGCACCATGAAGTGGAGGTGGAAGAGGAATTCTCTGAGAAGCACACCCACTTTCTCGGCTGCTTCATAAAATGGAAGAAAATAAAGAAATTGAGAGGGGAAAAAAACAGAATGTTACAAGAAATCTGCTTTTCTACCCCAAAATTCCGAGCTCGAGAGTCGCTTTGTATTGAGAAGGTATTTCCATTAAGGCAGAAAGAGCGAATTCTTTCTCCTTTTGAAACATATTGACGTTCTTCGACATGATTTCGGTGAAGTTGACGAACTGAGAACACAGAAAAGCAATCCGTTCTTCACCCTTGAGTGTATTTTGGCAGAAACTAAAATGTTATACCTGGAAATTATCATAAGCTCTAGCAGGAATGTTGTCATCGAATTCCTTCATCATGTCCCAAGGCCCGTCTCCAACTCCAACTAAGACTATCGACAAAGGGTACTTACTGCAATTACACCACGCTAAAAAGTTGACCCTGCCCATTAACAAGGGAGGTGGCTATTTCAAATTTACCTTGCTCTTACAATAGCATCGATAGTTTTCTGTTCTTGAGGGCTAAACCGGCCAAGATGTTTGTCATTGCTTCTAGTTACCTAACTCCAAAGATAGTGATGAGAAAATCAAAGGACAGAATCAAACAATCAGCCGGTAGAACAGCAATCTACCTGCCCGTCCGCAATTAACAGCAGAACATGGTACTGGCCGCCACTTTGCTCCACAATAGTCACTGCCATGTCAATGATTGGCGCAAACGAGGTAGGTCCTAAGATGCCATAAGTTATGAATTAAGGTATAAAAGCTGAAGATCACGAATGATTTGTTAAGATAATAAAAGCAGCACCTGCTAGACAAAGATTAGGAGCAATCTCTCTGTACCGCATTAAAACTTCCTCAAATCCATTACAATATCTTCCATTCTCATAGAAGCTAAAGACATGTTGATCATGTGTTGATGCTGCATAATTACACAGTTCTTTTTTTCAAAAAATTTTGTTCTAGATAACTTCAATGCTATAGGAATCAAATACTGGATCAAGACTTTACCATCCCCAAATCCGAAACAAGGAATCAAGTTATCCTCGTCAAAAGCCGATAAAGTTCTACCAATAATTGATATGGCTTGCTCGTAGGGATTTTGGGTGTCTCCTATTCTGTGTAAACTGCGTCTATTGAATGATCTTGAACCTGGTTGAAGAAACTAAGTTCAGTGCAATGAATTGCCATATTTGACCATAAATTCCAAAGGATAATAACAAGACTGGACCTGTCCACTCATTACTTTTTGTGAAATCAATACCAATGATTAGATTTGAAGACTCGAGGCCCGCTTGTGAAAGAGCTGCTGTCACCTGTGGCAATACTTGTTAACTGCCAAAAACATACTAATTCTTACAATATCATTGGATCCTCTGAAGTTAAAATACTATTGAACTCAACCTTAAATAAGAAAATTGAAGACTCAATTGATGGTATATTCAATACCAGCTAAACTATACTCGTATTTGCTCATATGACTCTTAAAATTTCTTAATGTTTATCCCTTGGACAGATAGAAAACTTGAGGTCTGGTTTGAAAAAAAAAAAAAACATGAAACATCGTTTTACCTCGTCCAAGGAACAGTAATTATCAGCTATGTTTGAGTATTTCATATCGAAATTTCTCTGCTGTTGATGGGTCGTCTGGCGATGGTGCGGAGGCATACGACATTGGCTTTGTTGGGAGTAGGGCGATGGTGGAAGGTAGTGAGGGTAACTATAATGATTCCACGACGAAGAATCAGCAGAATTCTTTGACCACATTCCTCCCATTTAAAAAAAAATAAGCTCAAATTGTTAATTTCAGGCCGGAAAATGCTCCCGTTTCCCCCGTCAAGCTTGATAGCTCGCCCTAATCAGCTGCAATATCAACCTGCAGAGAAATTACAAGAGCACGTTTAGGAAATCCATAAAGACTTTTTTTAATTTGAATCCAAAAACAAGAATCTTCGTAATCGTTTACCAGCGAAGCTGAAGAAAATGAAACCTTAAAATCATTGCAGAAATGGCAAAGAAGAAGAGGTATTTATAACGGCAAAACATCGACAGATGAAGAAGAGTAGGAACTCAACGGTAGAAAAGCTTGACGTAGACGAAGAATAAGAAAATGGTAGGAAATTGCAGCTTGTTGTGCGACCATTTCAATGGAGTAAGCGATCAGAAAATGGAAGTGCGTCGAGAGAGACCTTCGTTTACTAAGAAACTTGTTTGTTTTGTCGGAGGAAACCTGTAACCCAAGAAACCTTTTTTCTTCCAAAACTCCATAATTGAAATCTAAAATAACACCGAGGTTACGACACGTCAGCACTTAAAATTACCAAACCAGAAATAAAAAAATATTATTATTAAAAACAAAATTATAAAGGACAAATTTAATACGTCAGAAATAATAAAAGATATTAATGTTTTTTTGTTATTTCAACACGTGTAAACTACACTCCGTATTCTATTTACTCAGATTTATTTACCCGATTTCTAATCTTTCCAATAATTTTTAATCTAATTTTCAACACTACAAAATTTCTTATCTTTCGATTTCAAACTATATTAATCTTACAATAGAATTCAGAATCGAGTTAAAAATTATAAATACAGTTAGAAATTGAATTAAAATATTTTATTAAATAAAAAATAAAGTATCCATATAATAAAATTAATGTATAAATTGACAATACAGTCTAAATTTCTAATAACACATATTGTCTAAATCCTTGATAGCAGATAGATTGAGTTTCGAGTAGTCCAAAAATTAATCTAAGGCTTAATTTTCAATTTTCAAATGAACTCAGATGCAAATATCAATAATAAAAAATTAAAAACCTCAAGCAAAATAAGAAATAATATAATATTGGACATAAAGGCAAAAAATAAAAAATAAAAAATAAATCTATTAAGCACGTCGTACCTCAATCAAAATAAAATATTGTTAAATTAGTTCAAACGAGAAAATGAATTAAGAGATATACGATGAAATATGATTTAAGATTTGACGGTAAAATTATACGATATACAGATAATCTCTTATTTTATATTGATACGAGAAGTCACTCTTATTCTATAAAATTATATTAAGAAAAAAAAACATAGTTAAATAAAGTTCAACGATCTGAATATTATTTTCTTCATCTCAATTAATGCCTATGTGTCACCAAGTTACCAATTAGGGTTTTAAAATCATTCTCATGAGTCATCACAAATTTTATTATATAGTTTTTTATATTAAAAAAATTGATGACAAAGATGATTATGTAAGTTATATGACGTGCAAGAAAGCCTAAGCAAAGCTGTTTAGTCAACTATTAATTCTTCGTGACGTTTAAAACCAATAATTCAATTAATTTAATTATGTTAATTAAGATTATGCAAATTGTTAATGAAGTTGACTTGTGTAAGTTGACAGGGATTCCATGGTCGCTTTTTTTAATTGATTTAATCCTCTAATTTCAACGTTGATGGATTCACTCAATTACAACAATCATTTATTTATTTTTTCACTATTAATTTTTCGATATTTAAAATTTTACATTAATTTCAAAATAAAATATACTTTAAACTTCCAACTTATAAAATTTTAGACAAATGATAATCTAAACTTTTTAGACGGTAAAAACAGTCACTCGCACGTAAATTTGGAATCTAAATTGCTTTTCTATTTTTTTAATATATTATTTAAATAAAACTTTATGAATTAATTTATGAAAAAATAAATTTGACTTAATAAATAATATTTCAGATGAGTTATTTTTTGTTCTTCTGTGTCTTATAATTACGTACACATTTGGGTTATCACATGCAATATTGCCATGCAGCACCAAATGCAGGGTACTTTGAAGGAATCTGCACAGCTTCAAAAATCTTGCAATTCGATTTGTACAGGATTTCATTATTTAAGGATGCTAATAAATTTTTTAAATCTCGAACTCAGGTAAGATTGGTCAAGAAAGGACCAAACCCAGCTCGTATAACTCATGATTGTGAACTTTTAACTGGTCAACAAATGTTTTTATTTTATTTTATTGTGATCTATTAATTAAACTATAATTGTCAATTTTTAGAATTATGTTGAACTCATTCTTAGTCTTTGATTAATGATTATTGCTCTACCATATGTCTTCACAAATAATATATATATTTTTAATTTAATATGTCCAAATCCTCATACGAAATTTATTACTTTTCTGAAAATAATAATTTAAAAATTATTTTAAATAAATAATGTTATATACATCAAATGGTTCAAAATTTTGCATAGGTATAAAATGATGTAATTGTGACATCATGCAGTTATCATAATAGCATAAAAATAATAAATATGCATGATTAAAAGTAAAACTAATTAATTGTGTAAATGAATAATTAATTCATAAAAATGTTTATGTTATTTCATGAATAAATTAGATATTTAAATGTCATTAAATAGATAAATATAAGTCGAATTTTATAACACGTTAGAGTGTCAAAAATAGACATTTCAACTAACAGAATGACACTGGAATTTTTAAAATAGACATTTGAGGATGATATGTGAGGAGAGAATTTTTCTAGAAATTTACCTATAATATCAAAATAAAATATCACTAATGAGGTCGTGCAACGTGTCAAATTGAAAATACAATTGATGTTTTTCGTTTAAAAGATTAATTATTTAATTAATATTGATATCTTAATAGCATTGATCTAATTAATCTTGATTCGCTTAAACCTAGTCACAACAAGTTAATATAGATTAATTAGTGTTAATTATAATTAGCAAGTAGCTTAATTTGTAATTTTTGGGAAATAGGAGAGTAACACATTCTTTTCGCTTCAACAATTAAGTAATTTTTCCAAAAAAGGGAATTCTAAAAGCCCTCTTTGTCTTAAGAGAGAAAGAAGAAAAAGAGTTTCTTCAAAAGAAAAGTGGGGAAAAGAAGGGGAAACAATGAGTTTTTGATGAAATTTGGTCAAGAGAAATGGGAGAGCGCTAGAATAAGTTGATGTGTTGGTAAGAGAGGACAATTCGAACCGGTATTTGATTTTATGACGAGTCGAGATGACTTTTGGGACAGTGACGGCAAAAGAATGAGTTAATTTAAAATCATGATCAATGAAAATGTTGGCGTGGTCGATCACGAAGTTAGATACGAAGCTAGGATACTGAAATGGCGTAATAAATGTTATCGTAATTTAGTCAACATATTGGTGTACACATGCAATCTCTCTCGTTAAAGAATCCGCTTTATTGTCCCAGGTTCCAAGTGAACCGAGGAGGATATGACATATCTATTATGTGTGCGTGTATATCGTCGAGTCCATTCTTGGCACTCAAGTTTAAAAAAGGTAGGACAGCTTCGCTCATTCATGCCCATTTATTCAATGAAATTTTATCAGCAACCAAAGTTAAACCCTACTAATCACTTCTTAGAAGTTGTTTAGCAGTTAAGTATATGCCTAACAAATACCATTTATCAAATAAATGTATTATGTTATATGCGGTTACAAAACTATTGCAAACAATTACGAAAAAAAATAATGTCTGTGATTTAATCAAATGATTATGAATAATCTAAGTAATTAAAATTTTTGAAATCTGTATTCTTAAATTTAATATTAAATGTAACAATAATTTACTGTTAGATTCAGTGTGACTCAAATTCTAATTGTATCACACCAGTTCGATCAATGTTAAGAATTTTGTTGTAACTAAGATTAGGATTTCAATTTAATTTATAAATATATGTTTGACTCACAAGATTCATTTAATCTCAATTCTGATCAATAAACTTTTCATTTGCGTACTGTTTGTTCAAAAAAAATGTTTCTATAAATCTTGGTATCCTTATTTGTCGTGTTTTTGTTTTCTATTATTGTTCGATTATCTAACACTCCCTTTAGTAATTCCAGTAAAATATAGAGTCAATGAAGTCAACAACTTACAATTTTTCTGTTATTGTCAATTAACTTTTATTCCATCAAAGCACAAGTTGATAATTAGATTTATTGATTAATTTTCAAGAAACTGATTACGTACATAATTTATAAAACCATTATCACTTGCATAATTAACTTTCCCTGTATATTTTCTTTTCTCTAAACAACAAATTTGGAAGGAGAAGACGTTGAATGAACTGAATATCTGTTTCTCATGAGTTGCAGGATCACAAGAAAGGATCAACAGTGAAGCAGGAACTTGGAGAGGAGAAACAAGCCATGAAGGAATCTGAGAAGAAGATCCCATTTGAAGAAGAGACCGTTGCTGCTGCTGCTGCCATGGTAGGAACCATTGAGGTTGACAGAGTTGAGAGCATTTATGTTGCGGGATTGAAGAGTATGAAAAGAGGGAAGAGAGACCGGAAAGTTCCTAGATATGTAGGCTGGCCGTGGCAGTGGCCTATACTCTTGTGATTAATGAAAAAAAGGAAGAACAGAAACTGGAGAATGTCTCTAAGGGTGATCATGGAAACCAAAAGAAGTAAAATAAAGTATAGACGGATAAGTAACGGCGGTTCGTCATCGTTTTGTTCTACATTTGCTTGAAACTAAAACACCAGAAGGAGAGCCAGCAAGTTCCAGCCTGCAGTGGCTGTATAACCAGTAAGAATATCTCAACAAACCCCCGAAATTCGACCTCGCACGGAAAAATCCTCTCACATCAAAAACAACACCATTGCTCTCCATCTGCTTTGCCAGTCGTTGAGCTGCGACTATCGGCAGCCTCACCTGACTCGAAACCATGTGTATGTTTGCGAATTTAGATTCTATTTTGGCTGCAGAAAATGGCTCTATATATTGGGTGGATATAAGGGTCTCTCCATAGTAAAGATTGATGATATTGTAACTGAAATCCACGCTTACTTTGTGGTTTGGATTTGTGAAATTTGCGAGAAGAGTCACGTCAGCATTGAGAAGATAGCCCATGTCAAGGTAGGCTGAGTTGAGAGTTGCAGTGGAGATGTCAAAACGAGGGCTTTTAGGGCGAAAAACGAGGTAGATGATGAGAACTATGAGGCCTCCTACGATTATGACCAGCCAGAAGATTGCACAGAATACTGCAGTGAACCAAATTAAGGGATTCGTTTGACGCTTCACTGGCATGTGCAGCCTTAGCATCTGGCTGCGTCTGTCGGGGCGATGTGTGCTGCCATCAGGCTGCTGAGTTCGACGATCATGGTGTTGCTGCCGAGAAGGCTTAGGTTCCTCTGGATGAGGAGGGTGAAACTTGCTTGGATAAAATGGGCTCGAATATTGTCCTTCAGGCAACACTATTGAGTGAGGCGGCAGACCGTGGTCTCCCTCGGGCTTCATGGCTGATTGATGTGGCTGGCTATGGTGGCCCTCCGGCGACACCATTGAGTGAGGGGACTGGCCGTGGTTGCCCTCTTGGGAAGCTATCATCCAAGGAGGCAGGCCAGGTTGGTCCTCGGGCAACCGAACTCGACGTAGTGGCCGGCCACGGGGACCCTTGGGCAGCATCGTGGAGGCAAGGTGCCGACCATCGTTGGCCTCCGGGTGGATTGGCGATTGATCTTGAAAATGAGGCTGGAAAGGTCTATGAAAATGAGGGTTAGTTTCGGGACGATGCATGGTAGAGGGTAATTTGGTGGGCATGAATAGGCAAGGAACCGAGGGAAATATGAAGGAATAGATGAGGCCAATGAGAGGTAGAAGGATAATTAGCAAAGGAGAAAAGAATCAGACATTAGGAGAGGTCGAGAGGCAAGTAATCTTTTGCTATAAAAGATGCTCCACATCTTGGAATCATGTGCCTGTCTTTGAAGTAGCATAAAAAAGAATAAATCCCACTCCCTTTCTTTGCTCCTTTTCGTGACAGAATGCTAAAAGAACCGCCTAGAGAGAGGAGAGAGTTGAAGCCAAACAAGATAGCATCTTTCTAATATATTATACATGATAAAATGCCGTCTCGAGCACAAAATAATGACATCTTGGCAGAAGAGATACATGTTCCATCCTAGAAATGTCGTGTATTATGCCTCGTCTCTCGGATTAAGCAACACTGCTCATCCATAGTCATTGTTTTTGATTTGTCGTGGGACAAGGACGAAACTGGTTCTTCGTCTCTATGGATTATTCTATGAAACTTACGTTCCCACTTCTTTGCTTTCTTCACAGGAACACATTGAAACTTCGTTAGTACAATGTGGCTCCCATTGGAATCCTTGAATCCCTGACTTCGTAAGACTTCAATTCTGCAATTGATTGGTAAGATCAAAATGAAAACCCCCATCCTAGAGAGAGAGAGAGAGAGAGAGAGAGATTGGATAAAATGGCCAAACCTTTTGTTTATGTACTTCAAACTTTGGTTAGGATCTCTCTGATTCTGACAACAGACGGGGAAGGCTTCAATGTATCTATGCAATCGTTACTGAAAGAAACTAGTTTCATTAACATAATCAAACTTAAAATAAGCAAAATATTGAACACAGATTTAAGACATCAATGGAGCAACAATATCAACACTGTAAATTGCTCTCACAACCCATTAGATTATAAGCACCAGAGGCCAGATTTTCCCAAGAAAATAACTTCCTAAAATTCCAAATTCTCGATCAATGCAAGAAAGGACCATTTAAAACTATTTTTTTATAAAGGGTTTCACAAAATCATGAAACTTCTCTGTCAATTCTCTATTTCCATTCTCAAAAACTAATTAATGTGATCATTCATCCAGTATTTATCTCTTCTCCTACAACAATCTTCTCCCTCTTTCAAGCAAACCGAGCAGGTACGAGTCCATGTATTTAGTGTGCAAAGATTAATAAGTAAAGTGAGATATAGTAAATTGTAACCAGAAGAAGGTATGTAGTAAAGATAACTCGTCTTGATAGACCATGAACAAATCGGGGAAGTGGTAATTACTAAGCGTAATACTAACAAAAACAAAAAAAAAAACAAATTGACCTTTAATTTGTTAACATCTATTTTTTTATTAACGTCATACTTAGTTGTTTTTATGGTTCATGTTGTCCAAAAATGGAAACATGGTATAGCAGCAAGGTTTTCCTGGAAAGTTAAGAAAAATGTAAATCCTATAAAATTATTGTCATGGCAGATAGTTTTAAATACTTTCATCTACTTCAGTGTAGCAATTATATCAAGAAACCTATATACTTTCCTGCTAATAAACACCATTACCTATTTTGGCTATCAACCACCACAAATGCATCAAATTCTAGAGATGGGTGGAGAGAGTATGGGATACTCTTCGCCTCCTCTGCAGACAGCCCAAAGGGGAGACAAACCTGCATATAAAATGGAAATTGATTACATGCATGTTGAATTATTTAAGTGAAATAAAAACCTCCAAACATACTGTAGTGAAAACTTAACAGTATGCCTGAAGAATCATCACAATAAATGCTGAAAGTGAAAGCAGGATTGTACTAACCATTTCATCATCTAAGAACATCCTCTGACTGGATGGAATCGATAAGAGTGTCAGAGACACTTCTATCAAGAGTGTAGCCCTTCTCCATCATCACATCCCAAATTTGACAAGCATCAGAAACCCTCTTGTCTTGTATCAGTCCTTTAATAATCAATTTGAAAGTCACTTCATCAGGATGACATCCTTTCACCTGCATTTCTTTATATAGACTCAAGGCTTCGTCCATCTTAGACGCCTTGCAAAGACCATTTATAATAGCATTGTATGAAACTACGTCTGGAATGATTCCCTTCTCTACCATCTCACGAAATGTGCCATAAGCCTTCTCAATTTTCCCTGTCTTACAGAAGTAATCAAGAAGTGCTGTGTAGAATATAGGATCAGGCATCACATTCATCAATTCCATCTGGTGAAGAAGTTTTATAACTTTATCTGAACTACCTTCCATTAGAAATGCTCTTACAAGAGTGGTGAAAGTAACAACATCAGGAGGAATCCCCTTCCGACCCATTTCCTCAAACTGCTCGTATGCTTTTCTAGTCAATAAACCGTTGCAAAAACCTCCGATTAAAGTATTATGAGAAACAACATCACATAAATCTTTTGCCTCCATCATGTTTACCATCAACATATAAGCCTTATCCAATCTGTTCGCTTTGCAAAAACCTTTGAGAAGTTGATTATAGCTATAGACATCTGGTTTTATCCCACTTTTTTCCATCTTTTTCATCAACTTCTCTGCCTGCTCCAACATCAGTCTATCACAACAAAAATTCAACAATATATTGTAAGTAACCAAATCGGGTTCACAACCATTCCTTCTCATAAACGACTTAATAGCTAAGGCCTTATCTATCCGACCTCCTTTACAAAACCCATTAATAAGCGAATTAAATATTACATTATTAAACTTAATCTGATTCTTAATTTCGCCTACTGTAAGCTCATATGCTAAATCAACCTTCCCACCATCAGACAACCCAACAACTAGAGCAGTACAAGCTTTGATATCTGGACTAAGCCCCTTATTTACCATAGAATGCCAGAATTCAACTGCCGCGTCAAAATTTCCAGCTTTACACAATCCATCAACCATTGTAGTATATGTGACAACATCAGGCTCCATTCCTCTCTCAAGCATGGTATAAAAAACTTGTACGGCCAACTCTATTCGCTTTTCGCGGCATAAAAGATTCAAATAAATATTGAAAGCCCAAATATCAGGGAGAAATCCAAGAAAATCCATGTCTGAAATTAACTTCTCTAAGAGACCAAAGTTCTTAACCTCACACAAACCCGAAATGAACCTCGAATAGGTAAATGGAGTCAAAGAAAAACCTAGCGGAATCATATTGGCGTAATATTTTTCAGCTAAGTCGAAACGTGAATGACGTACCAGAACGCCTATGAACCGATTGTAGTCTTTCGTGAGTACAAGACAGTTTGATTCAGTCATTTCGTCGAACACTTTGACTGCATGATCTATAAGACCAGCTCTAACATAATGTGAGATGCGAGCTCGGTAAAGGAGGCGTTGTGCCCCGAGACTTTTGTACATAGCACAGCAAGAGCATGTCCGATTCAATGGCGGAGTTTCATTCGGATTGTAGACAGCAACAAAGACTAATGAAATGAAAGCGAAGGAAAAGCTTACGAAACTCTAAAACTCAAGACTAAAGAATTGACAATAAATAGACATGGGTCGATGATGGGCCTGTATCTATGGTTAGGTCCATAGATCTATGAAACTTTTGACTCAGTTGGGTGAAGATTGGAAGAATCTGGCAGCACACTCAGCACCTGAAAGTAGCAACACAGATTCAAATCAAGACTAATTCTACCAATGCATTCTAATATTAAAACTAACAGTAACATCCCACTAAAACACACCAAGGAATATTATCAAACACCTTGCCTGCAACTAGAAAGAGAAAAGAATTCTACCTGCAAAAAAGTCAGAAAAGGGTTGAAAGGCAGAGAGAGAGATGAAAGCAACCGGTTCGGAGTGTCAAGGAGGGGAGGGTGGGGTAGAGTTTGTAGACCGTTGCTGTCGGGTGTGAGGGCTGGGTCGCGAGCTTGGCTCGTCGACTTGGATAGTTTGAGGATCACTTGTCTCGATCCTTGACAGGCTCGCGAGTTCAATCCATGAGTTTGACTCGGCCTACTTCATATGGGACTGGATCAGAATCGGCTCGCTACTCAGCCCGTCCGTTAATTATCTTTAAGAATAATTAATTAATTTAATCACAACCAAACACTCCTCATTTATTAATCAAAATTATGTGCATTTGATTTGAGATTCTAACCATTTGGCAATTATTATTTTGTTAATCGCTATTTAATGACATTCCGTTATATCATATTGCTAATTAATTCAATGGCTTCTCTCCCATTTGGCGTCTCTTGGCCTAAACTTCTTTCTCTCAACTCTCCTATGTTTACCTCCAGTGGCCATGCCACGAGACACGAGTCGGCACTCGGAAGGCAGTTGCAACTCGCCTCAAGAGACGCAAGACTCAAGATGACAAGAGCGGAGTAATGCAAGAGGTGAGTGTTCAGTGCCTGAGTGTTCAGTGTCGAGTGCTGGTGCTGAGTTAAGACTGGAGGATTGATAAGCTATGAAATTAGGCTCATAGCTCACCAAACTGGATTTCTTAAAAAAATTGGCTGGATTTAAAAAAAAAATTCATCATCTCTATTCCACCTGCATTACCAAATGATCATTTAATAATGCTAGCTCGACTTGACTTGTTTAATTTTATTCTGCAAGTTGACTCGAATTAAATTTTTATTAAATAAACATATTAAACTCAACTCATTAGACTCGATTTGTTTAACTCATTAGGCTTGGATGAGGATTTTATTGTTGTTTAAAATCTATCGTAATTATTTTACTAAAAGCAAATCGATATGGAAAAATCATGGAAGAGCATAAGATTGAAGTTTATTCTCCACATTACTCTCAGTTAATATTCAATTAACATGGTCCAAGAAATGCACTTGAACTCAACTCATCACGTACTCAGTTTTAAAAATTCCAAAAATTTATCAGAATGCATCATAAAATTGATAAAAAAAAGGCTATCATGCCATCAATTTTTTAAAAATATTTACATTAAAGAAGCAGCCTAAGTTCTTCAACGGAAACAAATTCAAAAACTTGTACTTCAACAGACAAATCATAGGATTAACTCACAAGCTAGAGCATACTTGCATGGCTGACTCCAAATCAGTTGATGTTACCAATGCATACTAACACACTACCCAGTGGCTTTGAAACAACTTTCATGGATTACCCCTGCACTAGACATTTTCAACCAAGCACAAGCAATGGCAATACGTCACAATTCTCACAAGAGTTTGGAAGATCTTTTGAAAGTCCTGAAAAAGAAGAAACAATGTATTTGATAAAACTCCGCAGGCAATGTATGATCCAACACATCATTCAAGGAGAATGCTCCTTGCTTGTACATTGCCAGTATATGCTTCTCAAATACTTAATTTTCGGGCATTGAGTGGCCAAATTGACAAGTTCACAGACCCCTGCAGAAATTTAATCAACCAAGACATTGTGTATCAGCAGATGAAATGTTGAAGAACCAGAGCAGAAACTACAATATATCAACAATAAAAGAAGGGGATGCAAACATAAAAGGAAAGAAGATCCACAAACTAGACAAAATAATTAATTCAGCAGTTGTTTCTCTCTCTTATTTTCACAACCCAAAAAAGGGGCAACGTGATAATCACGAAATTGTTTTTCAGGAAGAACCTCATCTTTATATTATATAAGCAGGATTGTACCATTGGAATAAACTCTGAGACCCAATATTTCTGTTATATCGATATGGGGTAGGATTATAAACTTAGAGTGAGCCACACCACAAGACACTGAGATCAATCTCAGTGCTTTATAAGCTATTTATATTGCTCCTCCTTTACTAGATTCCAAACTCTAACAATCCCTACACACAACTTCAGATTTATTTGATGATTCTATTCTTTGGATTCATATTAAGGCAACAATCTTTGAGTCAGTCAACTTCATACTACCAAACTTTCAATTCCAACACGATGCAAACAAGGAAAAGAACAGAGAAACAAATATAATTCTCTAGGAAAGAACAGAGAAACAAATATAATTCTCTGGATGATAAAAAAACCTAGAATCCATTCCCAAATAAAAAAAGCATGTCCTAGAAATCATAATTCACGGGTGCCCCACAAAAAGGAAAGAAAGGCCCCCGAATAGTGAAGGACTTGTTGCTCCAAGCAGAGCACAACCTACCAGCGTAAGACCTCATTTTCTAAGTCTAGTTCATATTCTAAGAATGTCAGTTCTTTTTACTATCAGAGTAATAACCTTTGATGGACTTCTTGATATTCACAGACGATAATATTAATCAACATCAAAGAGTTCTTTCCCTTAATTTTTACTAAAACTAAACCACAAGGTGCAATAAACTACATGAAAGAGTTTGAAATTACCTGACTTTCCTGACAAGGATTGATTTGAGCTTCCGAGCAAGATCCTGTGATTTAATCTTTTGCTCCAATTTTTTGCGGGACAAAATGCGCTTCTCTGAATTTTTGATATGATGGATCTGTTCATTCTTAATCAACCGCTCCATCCCACTTGATTGCATTTTTCTCTGCATCCATGCCAGTGCCCGCTCCAGGTTACCATCCAGAACCTTCACTCTAATCCCTCTCCACTGCTGCTGGTGAAACGGATGACACTCATAACCTTCACAACTAAGTGATTCAGCCTTGATAACAGGTCGCCTGAAGAGGCTTGACGTGTATCGTGCTGCTGAGTTCATTGCTAGGGTCTAAATGGAGTCTTTTGCCTGCGGGAGGTTTAAGTTGCAGTGAATTGTTTCTTGTTAATATATTAAAATATCAAGGCTAATTAGCAAACTTGAAATTTGGGATATGTTACTTGTTAATTTGCAACAATTTAAACCATGAAAAAAGTACTGTAACATTATCAAACACCTTGCCTACAACTAGAAAGAGAAAAGAATTTTACCAGGATGCACTATCGTTGATGACCGCCTACAAAAATGTCAAAAATCAGTAGAGTGAAACAGAGAGGGTTGAAATTTGAAAACTCTAAACTTCTCAGACCAAGTAAGAGTAAGAGAAAGAGAGGAACTTACATGGGTAATGGAAGTAAACTCAAAGTGGTTTCGGTAGGGGCAAATCGGTGCGGTGCAGTTTGATTCTATGTTAGAACCGAACAGAACCGTTTTATGTCAGCTCTAATAATTTACAACCGATATAGGTATTATTTATTATAGAAATCAAACCGAAAATAATATATATTTTCTCACGGTCTTCTCATTATATTTGTAAATCATATTGAAAGTAATGCAAGAAGATGCTTTAATTCCTCAACTGCTTTGAAATCATTCAGACAAACATACAAGCTCATCTTCAATATTGTGCTTGACGAGTACAAAATCTCACTGACTTCATCAATGTTTTCATCCAACCAGAAAATTGCAAATCAATAATCTATAATCATCATCCACAGAACAGAAGAAATATGAACACAAACAGTGCACAAAAATATGCAACCTAAACACGTCTTTCAATTGAACAAAAGATGTGCACACTCACATTGAACATCCAAGACAGAAAATTGCAATTTTTTGAAAATATATCTCAGATTTGAATGACCGTGAGTTCATTCAAATTGAATCAGTACCTGTAATTGTTGAAACTCGAAATCGGGACTGTCACAGTGTCGAAAGTGTTGGCTTTGTGTGCCGTCAGGAAGCAGTCACTCAAGAGGACCGCACGGCACGACAGTTCGTCAGAAAGTTGAGTCGTCGCACAGGCACAATCAAGAAGCAGCACCAAACGGCGTTATAGTTCACTATTCAGTCCTCGGCTCTCCTCCAATGGCCACAAGACGCAAGTCCTCGGTCCGCAAGAGCCAAGACGGCAAGAGCGATTCCATAAACTGAAGATAGGAGCACTGCAAGGGAAGTATTGAAAGATTCGGAAATTAGGGCTCACAAGTCAGACCGGGTTTTTTAAAAAAACTGGATCGGCGTTGATGACGTGGAATGAGAAGTGGATACATTTATTGATAAGAGAAATGACAACTATGTCCTAACAATTTTGCTTCCATTTCTAACCTTCCAGATCGATAGAAACTCGATCTAAACAGATTGAGCTTTTAACTTCAACAATGACGAACCAAAGTGACCGGAAAAGCCGCGGGAATTTAGCCTGGCTTACAGTACGAAGCCAGCTATGGCAGAGCTCCGGCACTCGACGTCAATGGGTGCCAGAGCAAATTCGTCTCCATTGATGCGTGAGGAAGACTCGTCGCCTCTGATTCCCGAGCACCAGTCGCTCGACAACGACGATCATGATCGTCATTTCTCGAAGGATCGCGACCGTCAATCCTCTTGGTTCAGTTTCCACTCTCTGTTTTCTTACTTCAGTGACGACGCTAGGGTTTCCCCTAACAGCTCCAGGATCTTGCAGTTCGTGATTTTCCTCGTTGTTCTTGCTGGATTGATTTCGATTTTCTCTATTGTTAATCGGTTGGTGAGTTCTCTGTTTCTTTTTATGTGGATTTGTTTTGGTTTTCTTGCTAGCGTACGTCATTGGTTGGTTAGAGAGAATGGGGGATGCTGGATAAGAAAATAAGAAATGGAAATGAAACTCTGTCAGCATGTTTCGCGCTGATCTTTTGGCTGAAATAGGAGACAATGAAACTTGCCAACAAAGTAGTCTGGTTGTAGGAAATTAATCCATGGTTCGAGAAAATCTAGACATGGTGCCTAGATTTGTTGAAAAACGCAGAAAAATGAATTTGTTATCGCCGAACTAGAAATACTCTTGCATCCGAGTTATATGTGTGACTATGTGTGTGTGAATACACACATACTTTATATATATACACACACAGACACATACTTGAAAAGAATTGTAATAGATAAATTGAACATACATAGGCGGATAAATTTTGTCGAACCTTTTTTTCAATACGTATTGTACTCGGCAACCTTCTTTGCTTCTTTTTTCTGTTATGTCGAATGCTACCTTGCCGCTAAGAATATGAAATTACTGTCAGTTGGAAAAGAAATGAAAATGGACGTTTAGTGTATGGAAGCCGCTTTGCTATGTTAACTTCTTGTGCTAACATTTCTTTCACTCACTACAGAGTGGTCCTTACTTGTGTAGAAAAGATGGAATTGTTCTTCATTGCCCACCTGTGAGTTCCTGCAACTTATAATCCTTTTATTCTGGATTTATTTTGTTATTCTAACATTATTTATACAATTTCTGCATTATGCTCAGGTTAAAGAACCTCCTTCTCTCTGGGAGAATCCTTACTCTGCAACCACATCTTGGAAACTTTGTGCTGAGCGCCTTGATGTTGAGATATCAGGTACCTTTGGGTTTGGCCAATATTATGGCCCTCTTTGGCTGGTTATGTCTTTCCCATCCTTTACTATGTTGTCCTTGTATTTTTAATGTGGTTATGCGAGATGTTATAGCATTTTTTTATTAAACTTGTAACAAGACGAGTTTCTGGGATGGTTATTTTTATTTACATAAATTAATGAAATTTTAGTATTTTAAAAAATTTGCTTGTTCTTGGAAATTTGTGACTTACAAATGAAAAACATCATTTCCAATCTTCTATCATTTAGTTTGTGTAGCATGCCTTGTGTACATGTCTAATAATTATCTGTTTTGATAGTTTTAGGCTTTAGCTCTTAATCACTTTGCTCTTCAACCTTGCATTTTCATACATTACACTGATCTGTCAGTTTCATCTGATGCATTGTCACTGCAGTATGCGTTGAGCTATTTTCTAAAGAAAAGGAGAGAAGAATGAGACTCTTAAGTTGTGGGCAGTAGATAAATGAAAATTATGTTGAAACCTTTTTTGTAGCCTTGGAAATTTGCTTATGCTTTAAATTTAATGAAATTCTTCATTTTCAATTCCCAGGGCTTCTAGTTAGTTTCTCCCCACTAGTAATGTTAATTTCATAGCTAGAGGTTCCTCTTGTATTGATTTTATAATTTTTCCCAAAATTTATGTGTGTTGGTTGGTTTTCTACAGACCTTCATCCTGAGAATGAAACAAACGTTTATATCTTTATCCATGCTGAGGGTGGTCTCAATCAACAAAGATTTGCTGTGTGTTTTTTTATTCCAAAAATTAATTTGATTTGTAAAGCTTTCTTTGAAGAAGTACACAGATTTGTTAATATTGAAGAGGAATTCTTGTTGTTTAACTTGTCATTTTTCTGATGTCAAATGCATGAATTGGAAAATATTGACTCATAATTTTTATGCAAGTTTGCATCTTCTAGATTGATGATTGTAGCTTAGATTGTTAGTTTAAGTTTTTATTCGAGGAAGTTTTACTTGAATGATTACTGGAGTATTTATATTATCTTCATAAATCAAAATGCATTAGTAAATTTTCTTTGGTTCAATATTTTTTTGCAGATATGTAACGCAGTAGCTGTGCCAAAATTATGAATGCCACACTTATACTGCCAGTATTAAAGCAGGACCAGATTTTGAAGGACCAAACGTCAGATACTTGGAACTGCACTTAGCTCTATGGACCATTCTCTCTTTAAATAGGATTTTTTTTTTTACGGTTTTAACTTCTATGATATTTTAAAAGAAAATCAATTTCCAAGTCCAGAACTGATGGCCTTTGGTTCCTACAAAACAAGGTTAGGAAACAAACACCAAGAGTGAGGTGTTATCGGCTAAACTCGAGGGCACCCCTATAGAGGACAATCAATTGCTACTGAGCAACCAGCCTTGTGCCGTTGTAATCTTCTTTGGAATGTTACATTTTCCCGAGAGTGCTATAGGTTGTCTATCGGGTCGGTTACGGGTCTTTTGTCATAACTTCTTTGTGTCATTTGTTTTTAACGTTAAATTTGTAAGATATTTTCATCATCCATCAAGTAAGATCCCCTCCAAATTTCGTTTCAATTGGGCTTATTTTAATCTCTTTTGGATTGTTGAATTAGAGGTGCTCTTGAATTTAGCCGAGAACACTTCCTTGTGGTGTTTTCTTGTATAACTTTTGTTTTGCAGATTCTAAAGGTTATCAAGAACTAAATCTAGCTTATTAAAATTTCCTCTATAATTCTTCACTGTTCATTAGCAGGGGTTTTTCCATCTTACAATAGTGGATACAAACTTTTTATGCAAGTTTTTGTTGGTTGACATCGTAGGACACTATGAAGCAAGTCATGAGTTCACTTTTATTTTGATGATTACCCTTGCTATGTTTATTTAAAATATTTGGGTAATATGTTCCATCTTTCTTCCACTGTGAAATGTGTGCAGGAAATTTGAGGATATTTTTGAAGTTGAACATTTCATTAATTACTTGAAAAATGATGTGCGGATCGTTTATGACATTCTAGAATGGTTCACAGACAAACCAGACCTATTTACTAGTATAAGGTTTGGTGGCACCTATTTCATTTCTTACATATTTCTGTGCCATTTCTTTAAAAAAATTAGTATTAGAGTTTAGCTGAACTGGCTGGTATTGTCATTGGTGTGCCATTTGTTGAGCATAGAAGTGAGATATGATAGCTTGTGCCTGCTGTTAAACTTTATATTTTTTATGTTCTTTCTATGAGCAAAGCTTCTTAGAGATCATATTAATGTTCATTTGCTTCATTTGTCCTGGCTTGTGCTTGGACCTCACTTAAGGTGCAACAAGTTTGGGATCCAAGCATTGATTAGATTTGAGAAAGATCTTTTTAGTTGGAAGGGTGTTTTCCTTTCTAGATGGGGAGGCTCACTTTGATAATAAGTACTCTATCTAATTTCCCTGGCTCTTTCTAATCTTATTCAAGACTTGCTTTGCTGTAGAAGAGCATTTGAAAAGTAACGAATAATTTATGTGTCATGAATGAAATTTCATTTAGTCAAGTGCATGGGTGGGCAGATCCAGACTTGAACTGCAGACTGAACCAGAACTGCGGTTGCGGTCCTGGTTTTGTCCAGTTCTCCAACATATTAGGACTGGGAACAGTCCTATTCCCTCCAGAACTACGGGCCATGGTATTGTTTGCGATCTCAAAGGTGAAAAACTCGTAGAACCATGGGAGAACCGGACGGTGTCTCACATAGTTTTTTTTATAAAAAAAATAGGTATATATATGATTTTTTTAATAAAACAATATATTTTATTATGTTTATTAAGTTTCTTTTTAAAAAAATAAGTATATATATGATTTTTTTTTATAAAATAATATATTTTATTATGTTTATTAGGTTTTTTTCAAAAAAAGTATATATTGTTTTTTATAAATACTTTATTTTATAGTGTGGAGTTGAACTGGGACCAAACCGCAAAATGCAGTCCAGTTCCACCTCTGGAGTCGTGGTCCACAATTTCGATTCCACACAGGTGGAGTCGTTAAGCCATAGTTCCGCAGTGAGACTGGACCGGACTAGACCGTGCCCATCCCTGACTCAAGTGAGAGGAGGTGTGGAAGCCGGCATCTTCAGGAAGGGGGTTCTTACTCATTTCAATGAAGTCTTATTAAGTGGTTTTGGTGATTTTCTATGGAGCAAGGGAGGTTTTGAAGAAATTGCTGAGTCGACGATTCAAGTTAAGTTGGCTCATTAAGTAACCTGCCTAAGTCAAAGAACTTAAACAAAATAAATTTGAGCAAAACTTTTTTACATTTGAAAATTTAATATATCTTTGTGTGTGTGTGTGTGTGTGTGTGTGTATATATATATATATATATATATATATGTACTATGTCTATTCATCGGATAAATTTTGCTGTTGTAAATATTTTTCATAACCAAGAAATATTCTTCATGGTAAGTATTTAAATCTTCTTTTGTTAAGACTTTCTGGAGTTTTTTTTTTTTTTTTCTCTATCTTCGGATGGGGATGCTAGAGTGGGTTATTTGTTGGATGTTATGGGAGAAGCTCTCAGGTGGAATTCGTGGAACTTGAAGGATGGAGAACTTGATTTGTTGTGCTCATTCCTTAACTTGATTCATATTTTAAAAGGGAGTAGGGGATCCAAAGCTCTAAGGGGTGGGTTCCAAGTAAAAAAGAAATTTTTCTGAGTTGAACTGTATTATTTGGACCTTTTACGGAGGTAGCAAATCGTGGTGTGGAAAAAGCTTGTTTGGGTGGCCTAAGGCTTTCCCTGCGCTTTTTTCTTTTTTTTTTTTATCAGTGAGGCTCCCCTTGGTCATTGTATTTTTGTGGATGGTTGGTCGGGGATGTGTTCTCACTTTGGACAGTCTCAAGTGGAGGGGCTTTTTTGATGCCTGCTCGATGTGTTTTTTTTACAAAGAGGAGAGTGTAACCATCTTTTTCTACATTTTAAGTTGACTGGAGCTGTTTGGGCGGTCGTTTCCAGTCCTTTTTGTTTGTTTTGGTGCATTGGAACAAAAGATTTGAAATGGACTTTGACACAGATTTTTTTGAACCTTGAGGGGTTGAGGTTTTCTTTTTGTACTATTCTTGGATGTAGGTGAAAGGTTTTCTTCAATCTATCCAATTTTATTTCTTTTTGCGATGTAGTAGCTATTTTATAGATACACCTGGTATACTTGCATAACCAAATTCTGTTGTTTTGACACCTTTTTTACGTGCTCCAAAGGGCGCTGCATCTTAGGTTTGAGAAAGGGATGGTTGGTTTGTGATTTTGTGGGGACAAGGGAGGAGAAAGCAAACATGGCAGAATATAGGGAAAAAATGCCCACGTAGATACAAGGTAACATAGAAACAACTGGTATTTTCCTTTTTTTTTTTTGTCGCCATCGAACTGAACTATTTTGATTCTCTATCTTCTCTCCGTGTTTATAATTGCAGAATGGTTTGCATTTATGGCAACTAGCCCTGCAGAAACGAAAGGAAGGGCGGTGTCCCCTTGAACCTGGAGAAGTTGCTGTAATTCTCCGAGCAATGGGCTATCCTAAGGAGACTCAGATTTATGTTGCTTCAGGTCAGGTCTACTGGGGACAGAACAGAATGGCACCCCTCAGAAATATGTTTCCAAATCTGGTAAAACTTCACTTGCATCTCGATCTAAGCATATATAGCTAATTTCTCAACAGTCATGGCTCATCAATTTCAATCATATAACCACCCTTATGTGAGTATTACCATAATCGTTTATTCAAATAAGAGGATCCAACCATTTCTTTGTGTTTTTTTTTTGCTGATATTTCATCCTACATAATGGATATCAACAGGTAACAAAAGTGGAGTCAGCAACTAAGGAAGAATTGGATGATTTCAAGAAACATGTCACCAGCCTGGCTGCTCTGGATTTCTTACTATGCTTCAAGTCTGATGTGTTTGTGATGACTCATGGAGGTAATTTTGCCAAATTGATCATCGGAGCGCGCAGGTACATGGGGCACAACCTTAAATCAATAAAACCAGACAAAGGGCTTATGCCCAAGTCTTTTGGGGACCTCACATGGGATGGGCCCCTTATGTAGACGAGGTAGTTCTCACCACCAAACACGAATTGGGTTGCCCGAAAAGACGTTTCCAAACTACGACCTTTGGGAGAACCCTCTGACTTCTTGCATGTGTAAAGCCTGAAAAAAGAAAAATAAAAAATTTCTAGTCGAATATAACGACTGGAGAGGTCTCCATTGGCAACCTCCTGTTGTATCCTTTTAGCATAGATAGCTGAAGTAGCTGTTTCTTGTATGAAACCAACTCAGTTTTGTCCTCATTTCTGGAAATTCTTCAACTATGTAAATTGTTCCATGAGGCTTGAGTTAAAAGATCATCTTTTTCCGGTTAATTTGTTTAACTTGATTGAGATTTTAGGATCTTGAGTTAAAAGGTTTAAGCCGATTTTAAAGTTAAACGAGTGTGTTGTAATGATCATTAACGTCTGTGACCAATAAACATGTAAACGAACAAGCCAAATCTTACATTAACATTACGTTATCTTACTAAATTGCAATACGATATATTGTTTTCTATTACTATAAATTATACCATACGATGAATGAATAAAACAATGATGTTTCAACTAATATATGACATTAGGACACAAAATTATTGCATCAATTTGTTAAGAAATATATCAAATAATTAAAGTGTAATCGATTTTTTAGGATTGTGAGCAATTACGAGTGGAAAGATTTTGAGTACTGATACATTTATTTTTTAAACTAGTCATCGACGAGTCAAATAATGATCAGTATAATTAATGTAATTAGTCAGTAAATATTTTAAAAGAGTAAGATTGAATGATTAAATTATGAAAAAATATCAATTTTAACTATATACTATACTTGTAATTTTCGGTAGATCTCTCTATTAACAAAACTGGTAAATCAAACCTCGTACTATGATTATTTTATCGGTCTTGATCTTTTTAATCTTTCCGTCAACACCCACGTTAAATACACGTGGAAGCTTCAAAAAAAATATTTTTATTTTATTTTATCAATTAATTTTTTTTAAAAAAATATCAAACAATATTCAATTTATATTAAATTTTTAGCACCTATTCACCATATTTTGAGAAAATAATCTGTAAATTTTTGGTGATGTTATAACAATTGAACGATTTATTATAATTTTTTAATAAAATAATTAAATAAAATTACGATAAATCATACATATGTTAGAAAATCACAAAAAGTTACAAATTATTTTCCCATAATGTAATGAACATGCGATAAAAATTTTCAGTAAATTGAATATCGTTTGATATTGTTTCAAAATTAATTTATAAAGTAAAAAAGGAACTGAGATTAATTTTTAAAAAATACAAAAAAATATAAAATTTACTTTAAATTTTTACCACATATTTACTACATTATAGAAAGATAATCTGTAAATTTTCGTGATTTTTTAACACTGGTATGATTTATCATAATTTTATTTAATTATTTTACAAAACAGTTATAATAAATCGTACAATTGTTCTTAAATCATGAAAATTTACAAATTATTTTCCTGTGACGTGATAAATAAGTGTTAAAAATTTTAAATAAATTGAATATTTTTTTATATTTTTTGTAAAATTAAGTGATAAAATAAAAAAAAAATACTTTTTTAAGCTTCCTCGTACACTTAACATGCGTGTTGACGAAAAAATTAAAAAAATCAATGTCGATAATAAAATTATAGTATGGAATTCAATTTATCAATTTTTTTAGTATACGAGATTACTTGAAATTATGGTTACAATACAAGATTACGATCACTAGTTTGGTTAAATTATTTTAACACAGTATTCAAACGAACTTTTTGAAAAGTGGAAGGACAAGGTATCAATACGTAAGAAGAGAAGTTTTCTTTCGCCGCTCCAGCTACCTATAAATACTTCCGCACCGATTCTCCTTCCACCACAATCCTACGGGAGAAAGCAGATAGACGCGATAGTCGCGCAGATAACTGAGCGTTTCAAGGATCTTCCGTTTTACTTGCTCGAGCAGAAGACCGACGAGCTCCTCCTCTTCCGGCGATTTTCCTCCTTTTCTGTGATTTTCAGTTTGTTCAGACATGAGCTGCGTCATTAGTGGAGCTTCCTTTTCGAATCGTCATTGCTTCTTCAACTTTCCGAAATGCTCTAGTCCCACCGTTGGCTACAATAACGGGAAATTTAAGCGTAGAAGTTATGCGTTATACTTGTCTACTTCCAAGAAATGCTTTTCGTCTGATCGTTTGAATCTACATTCCTTGGCTAAATCGGTAAGTTCAAACTCTTACTCGCCGGTTTATTCCCGGGCTGTTTCTTTTGAAGCGCCCTCGCAGACGTCGGAGCTCGTTTTTGATAGGGTTCAGAGGCTTGTTTACGAATTCCGGTCTCTATCTCAACCGATTGACCGCGTAAAGCGGCTTTTGCATTACGCGACCATTCTAGCTCCATTAGATGAATCGGCTCGAGTGTCGGAAAATCGTGTAACAGGTTGCACGACGCAGGTGTGGTTGGAAGCGACAATGGGCGAATCAGGGAGGATGAGATTCAGAGCCGATAGTGACTCAGAAATAACAAAAGGATTTTGTTCGTGTTTGATTTGGATGTTAGATGGTGCGGAACCGGAGGTGGTTTTGAAGATTAGGGCAGAGGATTTGGAGGCCATAAATGTGGGATTGTATGGTAAGGCGCAGTCGAGAGTTAATACTTGGCATAACGTATTGATTAGTATGCAGAAGAGGACCGAGGCTCTGTGTGCTCAGAGAGAACACTAGAATCACACCGTTTTGCTAATATTCCTCTTTTCACCCTCTCCCCCTTTGATTTACGAAGGACATTTTCATTTGTTCTGTATTGAGCTAGTGTGTGACAGAATAGTAAAGAATTGTGGAATCATATAGCATGAAGAGTGTAACTGTGTAAACATAGTCAAATACAAACTGTAGATTTGCGTTTTGCACATTCTGAGCATGAGAATCCTTGGTTTTGTACCATGTAATCTGGCGGCTTTTCCTTCAAGAGACTTTTTCCTTTCTCTATTTTACATGGACGCACATCTTCATTGGCAACACTTCTTTTCTTATTCCTCTTCACTGTGGATGAAACAGAGCATTATTGTTAGTGTTCCGTCGTTCCAATTGTAACTTTTAATAGGACCCGGCTGCAACAGGTGAATCGACCTTCCTTTTGGGCGTGTTTTATCAGGTAAGCAAAATTTTAAATTTGAGTTCAAGCATTTGTTTATTCTAACTGTATTATCTCAAGTATGTCTGTGTTTAAGAGTGACACCTAATTGACATGAGATAAGTTGTTTGAGATAATGGTCAGTATTTTGTGTTGAACTTTCTCATATTTTAGTAAAAGGACAACGTAGCTCGTACTTGGTAAAGAACTAAGATAAATTTTGTTGCGTGATCTGTTTTCTTTACTCTTCTTTTTTATTGGTGATTGTTTTTCCTCGGTGGAATTAGATTAATTCTATCAACCATTGCCAATTTGGTTTTCTTTTTCTATACATTGTACTTGTTCATGTTTTAGATTCTGTGATATATTGGGGGAAAGAAAAGATTGTTACTTTATTTACTCCCGAGCTTTGCAAAATCTTCAGTCTTAGTGGGAGAGTTCTTTTCTAATGATATTATATTCCGGGTCCTACTTACAGGATAAAGAATTTGTCAACATTTTTTGCAATTGAGAGTTTCAAGGCTGGCTAAGCTGTAAGAAAGAAGTGGGTCCAGATGGAAGTCGGTGGAGCTACCCAGCACTTCATGACTTAACGTGGGATTTTAATTTTTATCTCTAGAACATTGAAGAAAGTCTTGACTGGCTGCTTCAG
>CM039527.1:14412453-14428241 GCA_022433055.1 Begonia peltatifolia | reverse complement strand
ATTTTTATCTCTAGAACATTGAAGAAAGTCTTGACTGGCTGCTTCAGGAGGTACTCTCTTATCACCTGAATTTTATCTCGTGAGTCACTGCAGAAGTAGGACTCCTACAAAATGCATAGTTTTTTTTATATGTTGACAGAAATCCATTGTAATTGATAGGAATAATCTAAATGGTTAACCTCATTAATCGTTCTACTGAAGTCCACAACTATTAGATATTATGATTGATTGAAAGGATTTATAAAACTGAATTTTTTTTTTTCCATGATTTACTAGCAAAATGTAAATTTTGATCTTACTATTAAATTGTCAAAAAATAAGAATAGACAATAGTAGAAATACATAACTTATTCTTAGAAAGCGAATTAATAAAAATAGACTTTACAGGTTTGCTCTTTCAATTTTGTCCTATTGATCAAAGTTGACAAATTTATTTATTTTTTTGGTGATTTTTTTGTATTGGATATGAAAGAAAATCACGAGATATTAGTAATCCTAGGAAGACTATTCTTAATTATTGTGAATGTTTAATCGATGTATAACTTAGTAAATTAACTACGAAGGTAAATGATGAAAAAAATAAGATTTAATATATATCACGATTTGAAAGCACTAATTGAAATTGAAAAATCTAAGTTAACAACTCTGCATTATAAAGGGTTGAAATATTTCGTGTGATATCGATAGTTAATGAGATATTAGACAATATTAAACTATGGAAAGTAAAGAGAAATGAGCTTGGTAACGCAGTTTGGCAATTGCCTACGTTTGTGAGCCATGCCCAGATTTAAAAATAATTCATAAAGTTAACAAAGTTATAAGACGCCCGGTGTAACACAAAGTAAAACTCTCTCTTTTCTTTTTCGCCGCCTTTTCTAAACTTCACGAGTGAATTTGTTTTTGTGAGCTGCTCTTGTCTTGAAATCGATCCTTCCTAAAATCTGAACGCAATAAGATCCCCATGTTGATGATAACTCTTCCTGTAATCCAAACGTGACAAGCTCACCTTGTCGATGACGACTCCTCTCGGAATTTGTGTGTGACAAGCTCTCATTGTCGATGATGACTCCTCTCGGAATCCGTGTTTGGCAAGATCTCTTTGCTCACGATCAGAGTTCCTCCCGAATTCTAGGCAGTCTCCTCCTAAGACTGAGTTTCAATGAAGAATATCAAGGAATTCACCTATGACACCGTCAGTGATAATAGTTGTAGTCTTTGGATGCACTCAAACAACACACTTATAAAATAACGAAAACTAATCAGAACAGAGTGTGTAGGGCAGTCTATTACAGACTAAAAGAATAATAACTTACAACACATGAAACCATAGGTGAAGAAAGAAGAATAACTCTACCGCACACAAAAATTGTGAAATAAAGAATAATCTGTGCACAACATTCTATGAGAGAACAATACTTAATATACTGTCAATCGAATATTTCTGTTTTTTATCTTCAATATTCTCTCTAAAAAATCGCACTGAATAAGGAAATCGAATTCCATAAAAATCGAATCTGTGGCATTTATGGAAAGTGCTGTTTACTCAATAGGAATAGATCCCAACGAATTAAAAATAGATCCCATAATTATTGTGGTCATTTATCTTGCTATAATCCAACAACCAATTATCAAATCAACTTTTCAAAATCAATTTTCGAAAATAACATATATGGAAAATTCAAGCAACCGTTGAGCAAACGAATCGGGATCAAATCCCTTAGATGCTGTGATCTTGGATCTCGATGTAATTTAGCTTAACGAACTCGTAATCTTCAAATCATTTTTCCAAAATATAATATCATGATAACTTGTTTTCCAAGTAATACCCTTCTAAAAAAATTTGATCTTTCAAAAAATACAAACTTTTAAAATTCAAAATATTTCAATTTCAACTTCCATGGATATCTTCTTGATCTTCAAAAAACTACGTTTAAAAATATAACAAGATAATTTCTTGATTTCCAAGAAGCCGCCTTTCTAATTATGAAATCTCATATTTAGAATAAAATTTAAATTTTCTTAATTGTTATATGCTAAAAAAATTAATGTCAACTATATTTGCATTTACAGAAATAACAGTGTGCAATTTAACTGATTTTATAAATAACATGGAATCTCAAGTTTGTGCAAAGAATGACTTAGAAGGGAAAATAAAGTTCGCCTTAACTCATATTTGATGTCAGTCAGGAAATGAAGTTTCATAACTCAATATGGTTAGACACATCTACAGTGAATAAAAACATTTTGCCATGGAATAGTGGAACTAAAAGCAAATGGTAGAAGCATTTTTAAAGTGGATGGCAAATAATCAAAAAAAAAAAAAAAAAAAAAAGTCGAGTAATCCACCTAAAAAATAAAAGACGAAAAATAAGGACAGTCAGGCTGTCACTGCGAATTAAGATTTTCCACGAGGTAAGTGACCCTTTCGTATAATTTCAAAAAGAAAATAAAAAATAGCAACTTATTTTTCTCATCTTTAACGTTTTGCTGCTCTATTTCGTGTTTTCTGTCCTTTTGAAGGTTCTCTTCTATGCAATAAAGTCCTTGCACACTATCTGTAGACGATGAACATGGGTTCATATGTATCTCTCTTTGATTGTGCATGACTATAGCATTTTATTTATCTATTAAAATATTTTTTTAAAAATAAATAAACAAAATTTTAACTGCTACCATAATATTATTTTTAGTTAAATAAAATAAGCTTATAATAATATTTTAAATTAGATTATTTATGGTTCAACTTGAACAAGCCTTTCAGATACTCGGACAGTTTCTTTGTTTGACATTATTGAACAGACTCGATACTGTTGGTACGTACTTTAAACGCTTGCCATGCACATTGTTAAACGAAACCACCGAGGGCTTCTTTTTCCTGGCAGCCTTCTTGGGAGAAAGAGGGCAGAACCTCTTCAAAATCTTCATCGTCTTTCGTCATCGCCCAGTTTCCATTTGAATCTCCTTTCCCCTTCATTTTCCTTGCATCTGCACCTCCTTTACCCAAGTGTCAAATTTATTTGGGTTTAAGTCGTATTATCGGACAAGAGTCGGCAGGGAAAAAGCAGTACTAAATGGCTCAGAATCTAGCTCGAGCACAAATTTTCCATCCAAGCCGCATTACAAACCCTCACTCCCATGGATTACCACCTAATTTCTAGAACAGAAGTCAAAAACCAAATCCTAAAAGACTGATATGCCTTCCATCCACCAGTTCCTCCTTTAAACGTAAATACTCCACCGGTTGCAGTTCCTCGACGAGAAGCTCCCACACGTTCACCTTGTACATATTCCCCACACACCAGGCCTCGGCCGTACTGCTAGGGTCATCTATGGAGGTAACACAATTGTTAGCAAAAGCAAAACGTAAAGGACAAAAGTTGGAGGAAAGTATATATTATTCATTTAACTAAACATGCCTTTATAGGCTTACAAAAAAAACAATAAGAGAATATTAATGGTTTTCCAAAAAAAACCATAAATATCATCAAATACTCATAACTTCTAGCCTCACAAAGAAACCCCCAAATTAAACGCTATCGGTTACACAACCAAAAAGTCACATACTAATTTTAATATTGGCCACACATTAATACAACTTAAATGCCATAAATAAAGTTTAACATCAAAACATTTTATTTTCTCAACACCCCCCCTTAAACTTGATTTGTCACACCGAGCAAACTCTTCCTTTTGATGAAAGTCTTCAACTTGAGGGGCTTTGTGAAAATGTCTGCCGCTTGATCTTGTGACTTGACATATTTGAGTTCTACTTCTTTCTTCACAACGCAATCCCGAATATAGTGATATCGGGTATCGATGTGCTTGCTTGTCCCATGAAACACTGGATTTTCAGCTAAGGCAATGGTCGATTGATTGTCAACAAAAATCTCCATTGGACCTTCCATTTGAAACTTCAATTCCTTTACTAAGTTTCTTAACCAAATTGCATGACAGACACATGAAGTTGCCGCGACGTACTCCGCCTCGCATGTTGATAATGTGACTATGGGTTGTTTTTTTGACATCCATGTGAACGCCGTTTCACCAATAAAAAACACAAACCCCGTAGTGCTCTTCCGATCATCCAAGTCACCACTCCAATCACTATCACAATAACCAACAATATCAAAATTGCTAGAAGAGACATAGGAAAGACCATACCCTATCGTCCCTTTGATGTAGCGAAGTATCCGCTTTGCCATTTTCCAATGCGTTGTTGTCGGCTCCTCCATAAATCGACCGATGATTCCAACCGAATAAAGAATATCCGGTCTTGTGCATGTCAAGTATCTCAAACTTCCAACCAAGCTTTTAAAATATGTAGAATCTACCTTCTCTCCTCCATCTTGCTTGGTGATTTTGACTCCACATTCCATCGGTGTTCCAACCGGATTAGCATGATCCATGTTGAACCTTTTGAGCACTTCTTTAGCATAGCCCTCTTGGGATATAAAAATCTTATCTTCACCTTGTTTGACTTCGATCCCAAGATAGTAACTCATGAGACCAATATCTGTCATTTCAAACTCTTTTGCCATCTCCCTTTTGAACTCATCAAACATGCTAGGATCGTTTCCGGTAAATACTAAATCATCGACATATAAACAAATGATGAGTATGCTTTTACCTTGCATTTTGATGTAGAGGGCATGCTCATTAGGACACTTCATATACTTCTTCTCTTGAAAGTACTTGTCAATCTTCGAATTCCATGCTCTCGGTGCTTGTTTCAAACCATAAAGAGCTTTCTTCAATCGAAGCACTTTGTCTTCTTCACCCTTGACTTCATAACCCAACGGCTGCTCCACATAGACTTCATCCTCAAGAATTCCGTTCAAGAATGCCGATTTGACATCCATTTGATGTATCTTCCAATGATTATGGGCTGCTAAAGCAATAATCAAACGAATAGTTTCAAGGCGAACAACGGGAGCAAATACCTCATCATAGTCGATGCCGCGTCGTTGACTATACCCTTTCACCACTAGTCTCGCCTTGTGCCTTTCAGCATCACCATTGGCCTTTCTCTTTGTCTTGTATACCCACTTTACTCCAATCGATTTGTGCCTTTTTGGAAGATTGGTCAATTCCCATGTGTTGTTTTTTTTTATTGCTTGAATCTCTTCATCCATTGCATCCTTCCATTTTTTGTTTGTAATGGCTTCTTGGAAACTAATAGGCTCACAATCACCAAGAAGACAATAGAGTACTATGTCATTTTGATTTTCATTTACCTCATTAAGTTCTTGTAGACTTCGGGTTCCTCTTGGGCCAATTTCGTTCTCCGAATCGCTAGAGAGTGCCTCCGTTCTGATGGACGATGCATTACGTGGCGCTAAGCCTTCAGATGAAGACCGAATGGTTGACCGGAGTGACGTTGGAATGGGCAAATCTTCACTCATTTCATCCCTAGTTGGCTCATTTTCATCGTCTCCTTCAAAGTATGGAAGGAAATCATACTCCTCCTCTTGTATATTCCAATCCCAAGAGGCTTCCTCATCAAAAACAACATCACGACTAATATTTACCTTCCCATTCAAAGGATTGTAGAGGCGATAACCCTTTGAACTTGCATCATAGCCAATGAAGATGAGCTTCTCGATTCGATCATCGAGCTTGGTCCTTTTTTCTTCCGACACATGAGCATATGCAATACTCTCAAACACCTTGAAGTGACCAATTCCGGGCTTTCTTCCGTTCCATGCTTCTTAAGGCGTCTTGTCAAGTACACTTTTGGTTGGTGCTCGGTTTGTCAAATATACTACACAAGCTACAGCCTCTGCCCAAAATTCTCTCGGCATCTTCTTCGTCTTTAGCATGCTTCTTGCCATGTTCAAGATTGTCCGATTCTTCCTCTCTGCCACGCCATTTTGTTGCGGTGTCCTTGGCACCGTTAACGGACGTCGGATGTCTTTTTCATCACAAAATTGTTTGAACTCATTTGATGTGAATTCACCACCTCGATCGGTTCTCATGGCCTTGATCATAAGGTTGCTTTCATTCTCCACACGTGCTTTAAATCTCTTGAAGACTTCAAATACTTCTGATTTTTCCTTCAAAAAATACACCCGTGTTTTTCTAGAAAATCATCAATAAATATAAGGAAGTATTTACTTCTACCATGAGACTCCGGTTTGATCATTCCACATACATCGGCATGGATGAGTTCTAGAGGCTTCTTAGCTCTTGTCATAGACTACTTCGGGAAACTACTTCGATGATGTTTTCCGAGTAGGCACCCTTCACACACTTGATTTGGATTGTGAATATGCGGCAAACCCCGCACCATCTTCTTCGTCGATAAGTCTTCTAGACTTCCAAAATGGAGGTGCCTGTACCGTAGATGTCATAGCCAAGTGAGATCCTCATAACACGTTTTCAAGCATTTCGGAACATCATTATATACATTCAAAGGAAACATTCGGTTTTTGGTCATGGAGACTTTAGCGATAAGTCTCTCATGATTATCTCTCAAATACAAACAATTATTTTTCATTTGAATTTCAAAACCTCTCTCTAACAATTGTCCTACACTCAATATATTATTTTTTACATGTAATAAACATTTGTGATATATCGATTTTCTCCATTTTTTAACCGAATGAGAATTTTACCTATTCCTTTGATGGCAGCCAAAGAATTGTCTCCAAAAATAATATTGCCTTTCTTCATCTCATTCAACTCCGCAAACATCTTGCGGTTCCCACAAATGTGATTTGAGGCTCCGGTGTCAAGATACCACTTGCTATCTTGACTCTCTTCATCTGCTATTGAAGCCATGAATAAGGTCTCATTTTCCTCCGCATGATTAGATTGCCCTTGATGGGCGTTGGAAGTGCCGGCGGTTGACCGATCCTTTTGCTTTCGGTCGGTCGGCTCTGAGTAACACTCATCTGCATAATGTCCATACTTATTACAATTGTAACATTTTACCTGAGATTTATCTCTCCCGGACCTTCCACCACGTCTTCCACGACCTCGACCTCCTCTTCCTCTTGAAGATTCACTTGCGTTTTGAGAAACATTAGTGTTGGCTTCGCCTCTTTCACCATGACCACGATCACCGCGACCTCTTCCACGTCCACGATTATTCTCTTCCTTGAGTTTGAGTTGGAGAAGTTGTTCTACGGTCTCCTTTTACTCCATCTTCCTTTTCCTTTTCTCCTCATAGGCTTGCAACGTGCCTATGAATTGTTCAATAGATATGTTCTCGAGATCCTTTGTCTCCTCGATTGTCGTGGCGATGATCTCGAACTTTGTATTTAGGCTCCGTAGAACCTTCTCCATGACACGAACATCAGTGATTTCTTCACCGTTCCGTCTCAATTGGTTGACAACGGTCATTACTTTTGTGTGGTATTCCGCTATCACCTCTGTCTCCTTCATTTGTAATGATTCAAACTCCCCACGTAAAGTTTGCAACCGTACCTTTTTCACATTATCGGCTCCTCTATGAGTCGATTGAAGCTTGTCCCACGCCCCCTTTGACGTCTCGACATTGGCGATGGTCTCAAACGTGTCTTCATCCACCGATTAGTACAAGATATATAGGGCCTTCTTGTCCTTCTTTCTTGTCTCCTTCAATGCGTCTTTTTGTGCTTGATCGGCTTCAGCTTCTGGCTCTTGGAAACCATTTTCCACGATTTCCCACACGTCTTGTGCTCCTAGTAACGCCTTCATCTTGATGCTCCAATTGTCATAGTTGAGCTTGGTAAGCATCGGTAGTTGAAGCGGACCCATTCCTCCACCGTTGGCCATTATTCACTCTGTTTTTTTTTTGTATGCTCTGATACCACTATGTTAGCAAAAACAAAACGTAAAGGATAAAAGTTGGAGGAAAGTATATATTATTCATTCAACTAAACATGCCTTTATAGGCTTACAAAAGAAACAATAAGAGAATATTAATGGTTTTCCAAAAAAAACCATAAATATCATCAAATACTCATAACTTCTAACCTCACAATGAAACCCCCAAATTAAACGCTATCGGTTACACAACCAAAAAGCCACATACTAATTTTAATATTGGCCACACATTAATACAACTTAAATGCCATAAATAAAGTTTAACATCAAAACCTTTTATTTTCTCAACACACTTCTTGAATCGCCAAAAATCAACCGAAACTACAAAAACAAGCAAAACAAAACCGAGGCCACTCGTCGAGAAAATTTTTCTAACAAAACAACCGTTTTGTTATTTGAGTGGAACTGAGGATTTCTCCGAATGTGGAGACAACCAGTTTCTTCCTGTCTTCTCCCTTGCCTTCGACCCTAAAATGTGGGGTCCCTCCTTAATGATGAGAGATTCACATAATTTAATAAAGAAGAAAATTTTATTTTTACTTCTGCACGTCATAAATGAAATGCAGAAGAAAAATTAAAACTTTCTTCTGAATGATATGTGATGTTTTGTCCTCTTATGAAGAATTTTTTCTATAAATAGAGAGTTCCTGAGAAAAGAAAAATCATCCGAAGAGAAGTGAAATCTTATATCCAAGAGAGAACAAGAAAATCACTTTTGAGAAGAGGAATAGAAATAGTGAGGATTATTTTGGAGGAAGAGAAAAGAAAGAGTGAGAGAAAAATAGGTGTGGTGCTTTTGTGCACATTGAAAGTTCTAAAAGTGGTGATTTCTCTTAGTAAATATTTTCTAGATTATTCAATATTTAGAAAAATATTGTAAATCCTACTTTTCATAGTGAAATATTTTTGGACTCGGTCCCCGTGGTTTTTTCTTAATTTAGGTTTCCACGTAAAATTCTCAGTATTAATTTTTGACTATTATTTCTCTTACGTCTTCGCCGTTATAATCATACGGCGTGGGAAAATATTCTTGGTATTTTTCAGATCGCAACTGCTATCGTTTCTCGTACTGCTTGCGGTGGTATTGTTGTCATCGTTCTTGCCGGATTTCGTTGTTATTTTTCCCAACAGAAAACCCACCAATATTTGAATTGTAAATTTTCTTCGTCACATAATTAGATCACTAATCGAGATCTTCTGGTTTTAAAAAATCTTAGAATCGAAGCCTTTAATATGCCAGCAATCTGAGAGGAATGATTCCAACAGCTCAGAAGAGCGCAGTCTTTCCGCCATTTTCGCTTGTGTTAGTAACTCAGAATCGATTTTTTAGTTCTTCAACTACAACATGAACGCTATAGGGTCCTGTTGTGAAATAATAATGGTTGTTGGAAACAATTAAAACGTGGAGAGTACTAACGGATCAGGATAATTTACAGAATCCCCAAAATAGTTGAGAGATTGGTGATTAGGCGAAAGGTTGAGAGGTGCTACATCACAGAATAGTAGGGTATGTTACATGTTTATTTCATGTTATGTATGTCACGCATCATGATTTGAAAGAATACGAAAATGGCACGAAAACGAATTTACATGATTTTACGAAATGAACTGATACGAAACGACAGATGGTGATTGAGTAGATTCTTTGAGGGAAGTCATTCACCCTTCAAATGAGCATGAGAATGTGATGATTTGGGAAAAGTGATCCGCTTCTCATCTAGTATGAGGATCATATCAGTTAACAGAAACCTATTTAGTAGATTCTTTGAGAGAAGTAATTTGCTTCTCAAATGAGCATGAGAATTGAAAACTTGGAAAAATTGATATGTTTCCCATCTAATATGAGTATCAGATTATATAATGAAACGAGAACGAAATGTGAATGTCGAAACTGCATATGTAGAATTCATGTATTGTTTTCATTTCATTTCATTTATTGCTTTACTTATTTAGGATTAAGCTAATAGATGAATTTTGTGTTGTAGGTGACAAGGAGATAGCTGGTGAGTTTCCAAAATACGTTCAGGACTAGGAAGCAGTTGGAGGAGTACGCTCATGTGACGATCAGGCTATCTGTTAGGACGATTTAACCATGGAGCGTATGTATAGATTTTAAGACATTTTGATGTATAGCTGGATTTTTAAACGTTTTGGTATTTACTTTGATGTATAAACTGTTTTTGGAACTGTTCAGGACTAGGAGGCAGTTGGAGGAGTATGCTCATGTGACGATCAGGCTATCTATTAGGGCGATTTAACCATGGAGCGTATGTATAAATTTTGAGACATTTTGGTGTATAGCTGGATTTTTAAACGTTTTGGTATTTACTTTGATGTATATACTGTTTTTGGAACTGTATGAAGATTTGTTTTGATAATAGTTTTTGGTTGATTTGAAAATGCAGAAGGTTTTGATTTTAAAATATTTAAGTGTTATGCTGTCTAACATTTTTAAAGAAAGTTGTTTTGGTTTTAACGACGGGATTTCCACGCGTATTTAGTTTTTTGCTGCGAGTGTTTAAATGTTTTAAATAATGTCGTTTTGAGTTGATGAATAAAATTTTAAAATTTTACATGAATTCTTAAATATAATTTACGTAATCAAATACTAATCTGAGTTCAGATAACTCGGGTCGATGCAGAGTTAGTAGTCAGAATAACAAACCGAGTTCTGATAACTGGGGGCATTACAAAGGGAGAGAGAGGAGAGTTGTCCTCCTTTGTCGCCATTGTTCTTTTTAGCGTAGAAGACTTAGTCGTCGACTGTTCTCGAGCCAATTTCAGAAGTCGCTGATGCCCTTTCAGACACAAAAAACGGCATCCAACATTTTCTGATTCTCCGCTCAGACTTCCACACAGAAGCCAATCGAACAGAAGCAGTCGTCAAGGGAGGACGTTGTCCATCCACCCTCCTCTGTTTTGAAAAAAAGCCAATTGCCATCTTGTTGTAGTCCTAGTGTTGTGTTCGAATCAGGGAGAGTAACCCGAGTCGGATAGCCACGTTGAAAGTCTCCAATCATGTATGGAAAATGAAGATGGAGGATCTTCTCTACGTGAAAAACTATTATTTTTTCGTGTTTGCTGGTGCGAAGCCAGCAGATAAATTTGACATTGAATGAGAATTGTGTCATTGTCAAGTGTGTGAATATATTCGGCAGTGGATAGATGATAACGTTCTCAATCATGCCAATGGAGAAAAGAACGCTAAGAGGTTGTGGGAAAAGCTTGAAGAGTTGTACGACCGGAAGACCAGCAGCAACAAGTTGTTTTTTATTAAACAGCTTCTAGGGTTAAAGTACCAAAATAGAAAAGTAATGACCGATCACTTAAATACATTTCAAAAAATTATCAATCAGTTGGCTGGAATAAGATCAAGTTTGATGAAGAGATTAAGGGGTTGATGTTTCTTGGAACTTTACCGAACTCGTGGGAGACATTCATAATGTCGTTATTCAACTCGGCTCCAGATGGTGTTGTGGCTATAGATGTAGTCAATAGTAGTGTTTTAAAAGAGGAGATGAGAAGAAAATCGACGAGTTCTTATTCACAGTTAGACATTCTAGTCACTGAAAATAGGAGGAGTCAAAGTAAAAGTCCGAGCAACAGAAATCAAAGTCAAAGCAAGTCGGGAAAACACACAAATTTTGAGTGTCATTATTGTAGCAAGAAGAGACACATCAAGAGATTTTGTCAAAAGTTTTGTTGGGAGAATCCAAATGCAAAGGAAAAGAAGGTCGAATAGGGTGATAAAGATGAGAAGGTAGCCGCGGCCACCAAAAAATTCTTTATTGTGTACGACGGAGACATCATAAATTTCGTCCCCCAAGATATGAGTTGGGTGATTGATAGGAGTGTTTCGATTCATACTACTTTGCGGAGAGATTTCTTAGCATCCTACACTTCCGGTGACTTTGGAAGTGTAAGATGAGAAATAATGGCGTTGCCAAAGCCATTGGTATGAGAGATGTGCATTTGGAGACTGACAACGGCAACAGGTGTTAAGCACATCCTCGACATCCGCATGAATTTGATCTCGACTGACAAACTCGACGATGAAGGGTTTAACAATATTTTTCGTGATGGAAAATGGAGGCCACCAAAGGTTCTTTGATTGTGGTGAAAGGAGAAAAATGCTCCTCATTGTATGTGATGCATGCAAATATCGCGGATTCCACAAACCATACGGTGGACCATGAATGCGTGGTAGATTTTTGGAACAACCGGCTTAGCCATATGAGTGAGAAGAGATTGATGATTCTAGCCAAGAAAAACCTGCTATCGGGTATAAAAGAGGTCTTTCTAAAGCAGTGTGCTCATTGTTTGACAAACAAGTAAACTCGAGTTGCCTTCAAGAGAGCTCCTCACTTGCGAAAATTAAACATACTCGACATGGTCTACTTCGATGTGTGCAGTCTGATGAAGATAAGAACACTTGGTGGTGCCCTGTGACTTTCATCGACGATCATTCAAGGAAGATTTGAGTTTATATGTTGAAATCAAAAGATCAAGTGCTAGACGTCTTCAAACAGTTTTATGCTTCGGTGGAAAGAGAAACAAGTGGGAAGCTCAAATGCATTCAGATAGATAATGGAGATGAGTATTGCGGTCTTTTTTATGAGTATTGTAGAGAACGGGGTATTTGGCACCAGAAGACACCTCCAAAAACTCATTAGTTGAACGAGTTAGATGAGAGAAGGAACATGACACTTGTTGAGAGACTGAGATATTTGCTCTCGCAATCACAGTTGCCGAGATTCTTTTAGGTGAAGCCTTGAGTATAGTGATTCATGTTTTGAATTTCACGCCTATTATTCCGTTGGGTTTCAAAGTTCCAGACAGAATGTGGTTAGGAAAAGAAGTTTCTTATAATCATCTACGCATTTTTGGGTGCAAGACTTTTGTTCACATTCCGAAAGACAAGTGGTCAAAGGCCAATGTGAAGATGAGGTCGTGTCTATTTATTAGTTATGGTCTTGATGACTTTAGCTACAGGTTCTACAATCCGATGTAGAAAAAGCTAGTCAGAAGTAGAGATGCAGTGTTTATGGAAGACCAAGACATCGATAAGGTGAAAATGGCAAACAGGTACAGTGATGATTTGATCGATTTGATCCAATTTCTACACTTGCAGTGCATTTCGATCAAGGGGAGTGGAACCAGAGCATGATATTGATCCTGTAAATGGTGAAATCCGCACAGCTGATGATGTTGAATCGATTGAGCAAGTTGGAAAAGAGGTTTAAAAATTTTCATACGAATCTCCTTTGAGAAGATCCACTAGAGAATGACATCCTTTGACGAGATACACTTCAAATGAGTATATGATGCTCACAGATGTCGGAGAGCCAAACACTTTCTAAGAGGCGATTTTCGTTGATGAGAAGAAAGAATGGTTGAAAGCCATGGAAGAGGAGACGCAATTTCTTCGCGAAAACCACACTTATGTGACTTAGTGAACTTACCACAAGGCAAGAGAGCTCTCAAGAAAAGATAAGTTGCTTGGCTGCCGCAAGACCAAAGGAGAGAGGAGGAGCGATCGCATTTTGTGCTATTCGTTACATTTAGTGGCTAAGGAATCGTTCGTAAGGCTTCGTACAACATTTTTTTATAAGAGACTTCGAGATTTGGTAAGTCTTCTTTCCCGTTTTTAAGCTTGACGTTTCGGATTTTAGATTGGAAATAAATTCGAGCAATGGAACTCGATTCCATCCGAGTATTCTGCATAAATTAGTGTATTAAGAGTGTGTGCAGGTGTTGTCGTTGATTAGATGCAAGAATTTGCGAAGGGGAGCAATTATTGCAACTTCTCGTCGTTGGAAATTGCCCAAGTGTCGATCTCTATGGACCCCAATCGACACTTCAAACCTTGCACTGGGAATGGAGAGCTTTAAGTGTCAACACTTAGAGGGAAGTGTTGACAGCTAGTGTAGGATGGGCTGAACCTGAGAGTTTGGCGTATCGACACTTTAATGGAAGTGTCAACCGAGCAAGTGTCGACTGCTATACCATTTGGTGATTTAACCAGAAAGTTATAAAGTGTCGACTGTGGGGCGACTAGAGAGCTAGGAAGTGTCAACCCATGGTCTAAAGTGTCAAGAGTACAGTTTTAATTTTTAGAAAACTTTATCGCCGAAATTCGCAGATGTTTATGGTGTTATGGATTAAATTCCTAATTCTGGTTTATGACTCATCTTATTGTCTTCTCTTAGTGATTAATGAGATAATCATAACTTTAGTTTTGTTTTAGGCTTAGACAATTTTGAAAACTTCAAACTAGTTGTTGAGATTGTTCTTCCAGTTGAAAGAATGATTGCTCGGCATAAATGTAGGGATTTTATATTATTTGTACTGCATGACATGGTTTTTATGAAAACCTTATTTTGGCGAATTGTTGCCCATTAAAACCTGAAAGAGCCTAATCACTAGCACGTGTATATATATATATGATTTTCATGTTTAGGATTAATGAATGATTTTATTTATTGTTATGATAAAGAATAGATTTTTGTGATACTTTGGACGATATCGGTATCAAAGCATCAGAAGAGCATCCTAATATACCTTCTGCTGCGTGAACGTTGTCTTGTACGCACGTTACGAAATGGGTAATGGGACATGACGACGCGCACGCAGGTTTCGAATATCTAAAACTGATCAGAGTATATTTTTGTTTATTATTGATTATACGAGTTGCTTCATAGATAACCATTGTTCACCTTTTTTTTTTGGCTCATGAAGTATTGTTAGAGTTCGGTCACTGTCTTTCTGTGTTGACATATCGGAGGAGTTCTTGAGTAATCTTTATTTTTCACTGAGATGATTTTCAAGTGACAATGTACGATGATGATCTATTTTCGTATAGTTTTCTATGTAGACAATGATTTATTAATGCCTCATCGGTGGCTCTTGAAGTCTATTTTTGTAAAATGTTGAAAAATGAGTTTTATGAGACAATATTTGAAAATCACTTTGATCTCGTATCATGTTTTGAGAGAAAAATGTAAAAGAAATTTTACATGCATTTACTATAGTATTTTATTTTAATTTATAATTACGATGTGGATCTTGACTTTTGATTATGTTTAAATTTTTTACTGTGAACTAAGCCTGAGTGGGTGATCGGGTACTCTTCGAGAATCAAATTACCTGACCCAGTGTTTTGTTTGACCTGCCTCCAAATCATGACAGATATACTTAACAATTATTTACCAACTATAAAAATAACATAAAATCATATGAATTTCGACCAAACCTTTCACTTGATTATTTTCTAATAAAATTAGTTTCAGCGCTCGTGGGATGAAAATATTGCAGTAAAACTTATCAAATAGAAGGTTATAATACAAGTATGAAAAATTAAATAAATAAAATAAATTATTAGATTAATAAATAAAGAGCAGCTTCGTTCTAACTTTATATGTTTAGATTATTATTAAATATCTAGTTAAATGCACCACAAAAATAAGTATCAGAATAAGAAATAATAATAATAAATGAATTTTAATTTACTATTATTATTTATTTGGTGGCAATGGAATAGAGATGTTAAACAGGCGAGCTAACGACTCGTTACTATAACGAGTCGAGTTGGCTCGACTCGCTACAGTAATGAGCGAGTTTGGCTCGAGCCAAACAGACGAACCGAGTTGATCTCGGCCATCCGGGCTCGCGAGCTCATCGATGATCGGGTCAACGAGCCTACTCGCGAGCTGGAGCTCGGGGCTCGGGGCTGTGCTGTGTCTGCTGTCGAGTGCCGACTCAGATGCAACCGATCGCCCAAAAAAAGGATGATTGCGATCCATCTACCATGTCTCTCTGCCTGTCTACTATCAACAAAGTTGAGGGCGATCGATCGGCGATGGAGTCAGGACTCGGAGTGACTGGCTGGACTTGGAGGCTCCTGTGATAGGGGCGATTGATCGCACCACGGCGATCACTCGCCCCTATGACAGGGGCGATGGGCGATCACTCGCCCCTAT
>CM039527.1:14310697-14412443 GCA_022433055.1 Begonia peltatifolia | reverse complement strand
ATCACTCGCCCCTATGACAGGGGCGATGGGCGATCACTCGCCCCTATCATAGGGGCGATCCATCGCCCCCTGACTCTGTAGGGGCGATCCATCGCCCCTGTAGGGCGATGTATCCCCCCTATGAATAGATCAATTGGGGACGATCCATCGCCTTGAGAGACTGAATCCATCGCCCCTATTATTTGAGTATGAGAATGAAATCGCGATCAATAGCTTTAAATTTCCAACGGTCAGATTTCTAAGGTTGATAAACCTAAACGGTAATAATACCGTTGCTAAACCTAAACGATAACAATACAGTTGCTAAACCTAAACGGTAATAATACCGTTGGGCATTGCTCAACGGTAACGTTTCCGTTGAGAAAGTAGTCATTGGAGAATACTATCTCTTCTAAATTTTTTCTATAAATTCTCCGTCCCTTTTCGTTTTCTTTCACCTCAATCTCTATCAATTTCTCTTTTTTCTCACAATCAATATTTGTTGTCATCCTTACTCAATTTGTAAATCTATTTGTTGCCCGTCAATTCTTGGTTGGTTCAAGAAGGTAAAATTTAGTTTTTTTTTACATATATTTATCTTTTAATTATATTTATAGTTACTAATTTCGTTAATTTTTTTTAGGTTTCGTAAAAGCGAGTTCATCAATTCACATCCCTACGAGCTTTTTTTGGAAATTGGTTTGTAGTATCATTTTGTTATTTAAAATTTATTTTTAGTTATGGATGCACGTAATTATAATATTGATAATGATATTGAAGAAATTAGGGATTTAAATCCTTCTTTTTCAATAGGATAATCATCTGCACAAGCATCCACATCCACTTCATCATCTAAAAAAAACGAAATAAAACCTCTGAAGTATGGAAATATTTTGTAACGAAAGATATTAAAATTGATGGAAAAGTAGAATCTAGAGCTCAATGTAAATATTGTATTAAAAATTATGCATATGTTTCTGGTAGTTCAACTACTTCACTAAATAGGCATTATCAAAAGTGTCATTTAAATGAGCAAGTTAGAGACTCTACACAAATATTATTAAATGCTAGTGGTAGTGGTACATTTTTGTATTCACAAAATAAAATGAGAGAATGAATAGCAAAACTTGTAGCACAATATGAGTTGTCTTTAACGTTCACTGATAGTGATGAATTTGAAAAATTTATGAAAGAGTATGCTACTCCTAATTTTAAACGTGTTCCTAGAAGTAGAACTAGAATGGATATTATTAAAATGTTTAGTAATATGAAGAATGAATTAATTTTATTTTTTCAAATGCTACTTCAATGTCTGTTTGTATTACGTCTGATTTATGAAGTGCACGTAATTCTATAGGTTATTTAGTGGTAACTTCTCATTTTATTGATGAATCTTGACAATTAAATAAAAAAATTTTAGGATTTCGTAACTGTGAATATCCTCATATTGGTATTACAATTTAAAGATATATTATTACGATATTACAAGAATATTCTATTCGAGATAGAATATTTAGTATAACACTTGATAATGCTAGCGCTAACGATGCTGCTATTTCTCATTTTAAAAATTATTTTCAATTAGATACTACTCACTATTTTCTTTTTCATATGAGATGTGTTTGTCATATTTTAAATTTAGTTGTTAAAGATGATATGACGTATATTTCGCCTCATATTGAATCAATTAGATCCGCAATTTCTTATATAATTGGATCTAATTCGAGACAACAAGAATATAGAGATTTTTGTAAAACTGCCCAACTTAAACTACGAAAATTAAAAACCGACGTAGATAATAGGTGGAATTCTACTTATTTGATGTTAAAAAATGCTAGGCTATATTGGCAAGTTATTTGTACTTTTATCAGTGAAAAAACACAAAGTATTAATCTTGATAAATCAAGTTACGAAGTAGCTAATATATTTCTTGATTTTTTAAAACCATTTTATGATGCAACAAATGAATGTTCGAGAATTTATTATCCAACTTCTCATCTTGTTCTTCCAATTTTTATAAACTTAACGAGAAATTTTGCACAATATCGACATATAGATGAATTTAGAGATATACTTAATAAAATGGAAACAAAATTTAAAAAATATTGGCTTGATATTCCTCCTATTTTTTGTTATGCATGTATAATGGATCCTAGATATAAGTTAAGAGGAGTATATCTTATTGTTAATAAAATTTTTAATAATTTACAAACTCCTTGTTTATTTTCTATTGATCAAATAACACATGAGATTACTAGTTTATATTCTTCTTATGAATCTAAATATTCTACCGTTAGTCATTCACACGTTTCTTCACATGTTAGTTCAAGTAGTGGTGGTGGAAATATAAGAGGTTCACAATTTGATATTCATGATATTTGGAATCAATTAAATACAGATGCTTACTCTAGTTCTATGCAAAATGAATTAGAAATTTATTTTGACACTCGATATCAATTTTCTCGCGAAGAAAATTTTGATATTTTAAATTGGTGAAAAATATTTTTCACCACATATCCTATTCTGTCTATAATGGCACGTGATCTACTAACACCTCCGGTATCTACCGTAGCATCGGAGTCTGCTTTTAGTGCAGGTGGACGTGTGTACGAGGAACGCCGAGGACGACTTGCACCTGATCTCGTGGAGGCATTCATTTGTATGAAGGATAAAAACAACGCCATTACGAGAAGCCAATAATGAGATGATGAAATACTCGAAGAATTTAAAAATTTGGACGTTAAAGATTAACATTCTAATTTAAAGTTTGAAGTACTTTTTATTTTATATATTTTTTTTAACATTTTGCACATAATTGAACAATTTGTACCGATAAAAAATGTTAAATTTATAAGAAAGATTATATTTTTTATATATTTATGTTTTAGACCGAGCGAGCGAGAGCCGATCCATCGCCAATAAGTGGGGTGATTGATCGACTCTAACAAACCGAGCCGATCCGTCGACCCACTTATTGGCGATGGATCGACCGCCTCGATAGGGCCGATCGATCGCCCCTTGAGGGCGATGGATCGACCCTGTTGCTCCTCGATCTGTTTTAAACAGATCGAGAGCCGATCAAACGCCCCAAAGTGGGGCGATTGATCGGCCTTCGATGTGTTTAAAATAGATCGAGGGCCAATCAATCGCCCCACTTATGGGCGATTGATCGACTCTCGATGGTTTAAATTTAAGTAAACCGCGGCTCACTCAAACGGTCAAACCCTCACGGTCACTCTCCCTCAAACTCTCACTTCAATCTGAATTCCCGATCAATCAGAAAACTACCAAAACCGTCACAGCTCCTTTGAAAACTACCAAAACCGTCACAGCTGTAAATTTTCGCAGCCCCTTTTGTCAATCTCTCCCCTTTCGATCTCCGAATCTTCTCCATTTAAAGGTAAACCACAATCTTCCATCCTACTATTTCTTCCGCCATTTCATAATTTAATTCAATATTATTTGAGTTGTCTGTATTTAGTTTGATTTTCATTTTCATTTTGATTGTTGAGGGTTGGTTTGACATACAAAAATAATCGTGACTTAAGTTTTATAACTGTGCACACCACTTGTTCGATAAAATGTCCGTGAGAATTGAAGTTTTAAGTTAAACTTTCGTAATCTTCCATCGTTCTATTTCAATACTGAGCTGTCTGTTGGAGTTTGATTTTGATTTTAATTTTGATTGGTGAGGTTGGTTTGGGATACAAAAATAATTGTGAGTTAAGTTTTATAACTGTGCACACCACTTGTTCGATAAAATGTCCGTGAAAATTGAAGTTTTAAAAATGGATAATTTTGTTTTAGTGATGAGTAACTAACCAATTGTGTAACTTATAGGTTAAAAAAAATGTCGCCAAAACGTTTAAAAGCTTCTACCTCAAGGTCAACTCTAGTCGGCCAAATTGATCACTCTTTCGTCAACTCTGAGGCAAGAACATATTTTATGGATTTCATGACAAAAAACAAAGCTATTATATGTTAAATTCAATTTCAACCCGATGCTTTTGACGGAGATATTTTAGCCATGATTAGACATCGAGGATGGCAGAATCTTGCTGTATTAGGTGGTGATGCGAACGTAAACGTAGTTCGAGAATTCTATGCAAATCTGAAAGCATCAAATTCAGATAGCACCGTTAAAGTTCCCAACAAGATCATTCCTTTCTCCAGTAGAGGTGATTAATGTCAAGTTTGGTTTAAACAACTTAGATCAAGATGATTACGAGACAATGATGGATGAAGGGCCAGATTATGAGATGATAATACAAGAGATGGGCCATCGAAGTTCACAGTGGGTTTATTCAATCGTCAACCCAGCTCAACCAATACATTTGATATTAAGTTGTCTCAACTGTTACGCTCAAGTTTGGTGCAAGTTTATCAGGGGAAACTTGATGCCAACATCTCAGAATTCTGAGCTCACTAAAGAGCGAATGGTACTCTTATATTGCATTTTCACTGGCCGCTCTATAAACGTCGGACGAATTATCTACAATAATATACTCGCATATCGTAAGGGTTCAACTACCGCTGGTCATATCCACCCTGTCCTCATTACACAATTATACGCGGCTAAGAATGTCCCTATGAGCTCAACAGATGAGCCTTGGATCCAGCAAAAGCTTTATACCTCCTTAAATATTTCAAGAATACCTAAATGGACGTATGAGGAAGCCACAAACAATGGATTAGGATTCATTGAGCAGGATGCTAATGTTGAGATTCCTCCTCAAGTAATGCCTCCGCCTCGTATCCGGCGTATGAGGGATGGTACTATGACGGGTGCACAAAGAAAGGTAACAGAGGCAAAAAGAGATCGCTTCAAGGCTCGCCGAAAACAGCGATATGAAAATCAATCAACTATATCATTGCCACCTGATCAAGGCGCCTCTTCATCGTCTGCGGTGCCACCTCGCTGTTACTCAACTAACGATGTGGGACAGATGTTGGAAAATCTCACAATCACACAAAGTCAAATGTTTGCTAATCTCGCTGCTCAACAAACCAGCTTTGAACACGATGTAAAACAGAGCTGGAAAATATTTCTAATCAGCAATAACAGTTATTACGAGAACAGAGTCACATCGAACATTGAATGAAGAATATGCAAAACCATTCATTAGAGCAGACAGCTTTCTTTGCACGATACGTGAAAGCATTAGGTGTTCATTATGACCATTTGAGTCATGCATTACTCATCTTCCCAGAGCATCTATTGAGGCCATATGAACTTCCTGCCCCTCCACGAGACGGTGAAGACAACGATCAGCCTGATACTTAATGAGCATGTTATTTTTCACCTATTTTTTAAATTTATTTTATGATAATATGATTTATTTTGGATTATCTTATTACTTCGCTATATTTTTTACTATATTTTGATTATGTAAAAAAAATTTTTAATTTGTATTAATGGAACCTAATGAAATATATAAGCTCGTTAAGATCGGCTCATTAGGCTCATTGAGCAGGCTCGGCTCGTTAGGCTCGTGAGCCGGCTCGAGTTAGAAATTTTTTAGGGTCTGCTTGTTAGGCTCATCTCGTTAAGCTCGACAGGCTCGTTAGGCTCGACAAGTCGAGTCTTTTCGGCTCGGCTCGGCTCGGCTCCGCTAGCTTAACATCTCTACGATGGAATATTGCTCTCGGAAACTGCATCTCTTCCTCTTCCTCTTTCTGTGCATGTTTTTTGAGCTCCGGCTCCAATGAAGGAGCCTTAGCTCGTACCTGAAGCAGGAATTCATCTGTTTATTCAGATCTATGTACTCAATTTTGTTTGCTGAATATTGTAGATCTTGGTCGGGAGAAACGGAATAATGTCGAAACCTTGGGGAGGTATCGGGGCTTGGGCTGCCGACTCTGAGCGCGCAGAGCAGGAGGAACGGGAGGCGGCAGTGGCAGCTTCTCAAGTCGAGAATGAGAGCTTTCCGAGCCTCAAGGAAGCGGTGAGGGCGATGCCAAAGAAGAAGAAGATGAGTTTGTCGGAGTTCACGAACAGCACTTCTATGGCGTCCGGCTCCATCAGTGGGATTGGAGGGTATAAAGGCTAGACTGCGGAGGAGATGCTTCGTCTTCCTACTGGTCCGAAGGAACGGTCGGCGGAGGAGATGCAAAATAGCCGCTATGGAGGTGGATTTTCATCGTATGGGGGTTCAGGTCCGACACAGGGTTGGAATCGGAACCGAGGCGATGGTGATGGGTCTTGGGGAGGTGTAAGGAAATCCTATGGTGGATTTGGCGACGAACAGAGAGGTCCTCCTTCCAGGGTGTCCGATTGCGGTCAAACTTCTAGGGCGGACGAGGTCGTAAACTGGGCATCGACCGAGAAATCTCTTCCAGCATTTGATCCCGGTGGGCGAAACGGGTATGGATCACTTGATGGTGATATGGGAGGAGTTTCTCGGGCTGACGAAAATGAAAATTGGGGAAGCGGGAAAAATTCTTTTCCCTCTAAATCCTCTACATTTGGTACAGGTTTTCACGATTCAGGAGATTCTGATCACTGGAATCGAGGTGTATCTCGTGAGAATGAGCGGGAGAGGCCTAGGTTGGTTTTGAATCCTCCAAAAGGCAATGCTGGTGTTAACTCTGAGGTGAATGAACCTCTAAAGACAAATAAACCGAATCCATTTGGTGCTGCAACGCCGAGAGAGGAGGTTTTGGCTCAGAAGGGGTGGATTGGAAGAAGTTGGCCGACAAGTTCTCACTCCAGCAGGCCATCAAGTGCACAGTCAACCAGGTCGGAAAGCCAGGGTCTGCAGGGAATAGAAAATGTGTTGAAGCCAAGGGCAAAAGTTAACCCATTTGGAGATGCTAAGCCCAGGGAAGTTTTGCTAGAGGAGCAATGCAAGGATTGGCGAAATGTTGATGTTGAATTGGAGCATCGTGCAGTTCAGAGGTCTCTAGTTCCGTACTTATCGATTTCTTTAATCCTGGTTGAGCATAATTTGTTCTGCATAATAATTTGTTACATGTAATTGTGGAAAATAAGTTTTTGGTTGAAATCTCTTTGGTCATGCTAAATTTGGTGTGATTTGTTTGTGACCTCTTGACTGTATGCCATGTCAATGTTAATGCTTAGTATTTTAGACCAGATTTCCTTTTGTAAGTTAGAATTTCCTGAATGCTGTTTAACCTTCTCAGTTCTGCTGTAAGAGTGATCGTCTCCCAGGGTTAATTAGAAAAACTCAGAACAGTATTTTGTACGTACTTCAAGAAACAACTTATGTGCTAAAAATTCACACTTAAAACATTGACATTCGATGACCTTTTGTATCAGGGATTCAATCATCCCCTGTAATGAAATGAATCTCTGTCGAGGAAACTAGTTGAATATCATACTAACTGTCTTTTTAAATACCCATCTTTATGTTGTGTAAGATGTTCAATTCTTTGAGATCATTTGTTATGCATGCTTGTCATATTGGTAATGTCATTGGGTTTTTGTATTACAGTCGATGATTATTTGAATTTCTTATTAAAAAATGGGAAACTAGATATACCACAGCCATTGAGGTATATCAAATCCAAGTACTGATTCCGATTTCCTTGTATTATGATGATGTACTTCGAACATAATGTTAAGCAATTGGTCCTGGTGCTTTCGTTTCTATTTGATGGTACAGTCTATCTTGACATGTACTGATTTTTTATGCGTTAAGACTGATTTCATTCCTGTTTTCATGCATGTCCTGTAATCTATGACTTGAGATTTATGGATCTCCTCTTCAAAAAATTATCATGTTTTTAATCTGGACAAAATGTATAAACCAGGCTGGAAACAGAAGAAGAAAAGTTGCTGAAAGAAGAACTAGATTATTTAAAGAAAGAACTCAATGATGAAGTTCAAGCCAAGGTGAAAAGGGAGTCACTGCAGGAAACTGCTGAAGATCAGCCTAGTCTGCAAGATATTTATATTCTGAAACAGAGAGAATTGGAGAAACTGATCCGTGATTTAGATGACAGAGTTTGCTTTGGGCAGAAGGCGATCGAAAGACCAAGTTCTGGAACTGATAGAGCTGCTATTCTTGAGAGACCACCTTCTCAATCAGGAAAGGAGTCTAGAAACGCTGAGCTAATGGATAGACCTCGCTTTCACAGCAAAGGAGATGGGTGGTCAGGGCCTGCAGATGTTAGAAGAGGAATTCAAGGTGACCGGAATAGAGTTTCTTTGGTCAACAGAGACTTTGAGAGGTGATGATATGTTGATTTTCTTCTCTTTATACGCTTGACCTCTGAACTCTTGTGAAAAGGATTGCTTATTGCTGCATTAAGGATTACCTAATCATCTATCATGACATCAATTGGACAGACTAAAAGCTTCTGTTAGATTTGTATCAAATCAATTTGAAGCATTGGTCCGGCCAATAATTTTGATTAGCTTCTGTGTAAAATACTGTTTATTCTAGTGTTGATGGCATACATCCTTATATTTCCTGATTTCGGTCAAAAGATATTGTTCCCTGTTTCTAAATGATTTCTTGTGAAAATATATGTTACCTGTTTCTAATGGTTATCACTCATGCTAGGGCAAGATTATTTTTCCCATAGATCGATTATGGCTAAACTTGATTATTTTTTTTGTTGAGAATTCCGTTTATTCTAGTGTCGATGACAAACATTCGCATGGGCAACCAATGCATTACTCATGTGCAGGGAGGCCTGAGAGGAAGGAAGGGTTTATCTTAATAAGGGAAATCTAGGTACTGGGGATTGTGTGAGCTGAGCAAGAAATTGTTAGTCTGTTAGCCTACGAGGCTGGGGAACCCAGGAGAGAGGTAGGGGAATAAAAAGGGATCAAAAGAAGGGGGAGGTAGGAAATTACTGGTAGGAGTTTTCTAGGGGAGAAGTGGACCTCCCATGTGTCTGTTCGTTAACTCTCTTCTTTGTTTATGATTGGATGCAAGTAATTCTTCCCTATGATTGTGTTTACTGTGGATTCTTGGTATTTTATTCTCAACACATTCTCGTGTTTCTTGATTTCTTGTGTAAAGGCATGGTTCCTGTTTCTATCCGTGCTTCGGCAAAATAGTTTCTCCTATGGATAGAAGGTTTCAAAGCTCACTAGCTTAAGAAATAACTCGTTTCTTTCTTTGCACTTCATTTATGGAAGTTGGATGAAAATTTAACTGATACTGTTAATTTAGAAGACCTGACACAGTTGTCTGAATTCGTGGTTGTTTTAATATGTGGATTCCAATTTAGAGTTTCCCAAATTTGTATATGATTGGTTGAGGTGTTCGAGCAAATTGGCAAACATCTTTGCTTTAATGATTAACTATTTGCTGCATCATAAAGTTGCATCTGACGATATATTTCTTTTTCCTTGCTATTTTCAGGTCCAGGGATAGATGGTGAAGCTATATCCTCCTTTTGACATTTGGTTGAAGGGAATAATATTTTCTCACTTATATTAAATCGTTTCATTCTTTTTTAGCTCTGGGAATTGGAGCGCCATATTTTCTGGTACTGCAACCTTTACTTTGATTAATTCTTACTTTTGGAACCTTGCGCAATTCCAATTTAATTTCTTATTTATTCTTTTTGTTAATGAGTCTGTATTGTTCTTAGAAGCGATTTCTGTGTGTTAATGAGAAAATTTTGTTTATTCAATCCTCATTATGAAGTCAGCAAGTTTTTATAAATCCTAGTTCAGTCTTAGTGTCAATAATCCTCATTTGATGCTCTCTCTCTCTCTCTCTCTCCCTAGAACTGGAGAAGGGATATTGTATTTTTTTATATAATTGGTACATGTTATAAATTTTTTACACGCTTCTACTTTGTGCATAGAAATAGATCAGTTTGAAGAGTAATTGTTGGATGAATAGAGTGTAACTAAGATATTTGACGATTAGTAATATTGTCCCATCTGTGTTCCACCAATTAATTCCTTGTCAGATCCGGATATGGGAACGATTCATAGCTCTCTAAAAGCTGATAGGGCCGATCTGCCCAAGTATGTCTTGTGTGCAGCAGAGTCATCAGGGTTAGTTGACTGAGTAGCACACAGGTATTCTAATCTACAGTTACGCCCAGTTGTGTGGATTTTGAAACATCATAATTGAAATAGAGATATGCATATGCAGTACAATGAGTGGAGAGACAATGTCAAACTATGCCTTGATGGGATTAAGTCTGCATTTTGATATTTTTGTAGAACTTATTCTACTCATTAAGATGGACTTATTTAATTCAGAAATTGACAGATGGCTCATTTAAGAGTTGTGAAAGATGAAAGTCTCGTGTGATTTAGAACGAGACAAAGAAATGAGATGTTATTTTGTGGGATCAAACTCTCTCACCCTTGTGATCGTTCTTTACTGTTTTTCAATATATAGATTTGTAAGAAATTATGATCAGCAACCTGTGGCAATTATAATTTTATGTCCACTGGATATATTATATAGGAAAAATGTAATATTATGTTTATTTTTTAATTTTATCGGCAATGATGCTCATTAATTGGCGTCATATAAATGGTAATGAGCAATTTGAACCCGGAACTTTGAAGGTATCAACATTTGATAATTTAAATCATGATCTAAGATTCTCGATCCCGAACAGATTTAAACTACTACTTTTGTTTTCGTCTTTATCTTTCACCTTTTAAACAATCAAAGCCTTATGAACAGTTTCTCATATTCAGAATACAAACTTATTCTTCGCGTGATTTATAAAAAATCTCTTGATGAAACTTCCAAATAGGTATGTTTCCTCTTACCCGTTATGGATAGAAATCTTAAATTTGTGTTGTTTTTGTTTATTTGTGAAATTGATGCTTTAAACTAACTCAGAACATGATTTCAATTATGTTGGTATAGATTGTATGCATCAAAAAGAGAGTTTTTGAAAAATAAAATATAACTAAACATGATTTTTCAAATACTTTGTATATTTGGGATGCATTAGTCAAATGTGTTGGGTGGCATGAGAACGGTTGTGCATGTTATACATCATTGTAGGCTAGATGGAGAGTATATTACTACTTTACAGACGACCACCCCATTTGTACATACTTCTACTGATTTACACACGACTTCATTTGTACATATTTTTCCTGATGTGTGGGACACATTTATTCTTGAATTAAAGGAGAGTAACTAATGTCCACCATAGAGTGACTCCCCAAACCTTATGTGAAGTGTAGCGCTAGCGACTACAACATGTTGGTAGAAGCTTAAAAAATGTACCGATGTATGAGACTAAATGTGATTGTATATGATTATATTGCATTAACATTGAGATGTTATCGTATACACATATATCGGTCATCTTATATGATGGTACCATGCATGTGACATATAGATTGCACGATGGGTGAATTGTGGGTTCTATGATATCACCATGCATGTGACGTATAGATTCCACTAGTTCCGGGATTTTCCTAGATCATTGTTTCTAGTTATATTTAGGAAATCTTTTGCGATAGTTAACTTTCTAGACTTTATAAGAACTCACACCATTGTTCCTAGACTTTGTAGAAGCTCTCACCATTGTTCCTTCGAAATTTTTAGATTCAAAAGATGACCATTGTAAGAGCACATCTATAAGGCTTACGAGTTTTTGGTGTATTAAAAATTTGAAATTTTTCCTTATTTGGTAAAAATCCTCTGACATAACCACTCATCTTCCTTCGTAATTGGCTGCCTTCAATTATGGGGAATTATGACCATATAATTGTCATTCCTCAGCCAAGAGCCATAACCCAAACCAGAGCAAAGTTGGCATTCAGCAGTAGCATGAGATAAACAAATTATTCTGTCGTAGTTATCGTCCCATAATGCATACACTCTGCCTAAGACGATGCTGTCAAACATTTAGTAGATTCTCAACGACTATCAACTTCTAAAATTGACAATTTTCTAATAAATAATTGAGTGTTTGAGCAAATATTGCTCAAACTTTTCTCGATACTTTTCATTCTGAAATTTTATGGTCAGATATTGTCAAAATAAAAAATTAATCGCAGTGATATGTTGAATGCTTTATTGAAACAAAATATTTGATACTAACTTAGTTTTTTTTAAATAAAATTATAAATTTTATATAGTTTGCAAAATTACTATATAACTTTTTCTAATTACATTTCATTATAAATCTATGAATAGATTGTAAAAGTATTAAACGATAAAGATTACATTAGAAAAAAATTGTTTTAGAAAAAAAAATGTTAATAAAATCTTAAACTATCAAAAAATAATAATCACAGTCATATATTGAATACTTAATTGAAACCCATTCATTTTTTAAATAAAACTATAAATTTATATAGTTTGCAAAATTACCAAGTAACTTCTTCTAATTACATTTCATTATGAATTTACGAAGAAGTTGTAAGAATATTAAACAATAAAGATTATATTAGAAAAAAAAACTGTCTTAAAAAAAAATGTTAATAAAATCTTAAATTATCAAAAAATAATTAATGGCAGGGATATATTAAATATTTAATTGAAATAAAATAATTGAGAGTCATTTTTTTAAAAATAAAATTATAAATTCTATATAATTTGTAAAATTACCACATAACTTTTTCTAATTAAATTTCATTATAAATTTATGAAGAGATTATAAAAATATTAAACGATAAAAATTACATTAGGAAAAAAATTGTCTTAGAAAAAAAAAGATTAATAAAACTTTAACTATCAAAAAATAATTAATCGCAGTGATATATTGAATAATTAATTGAAACAAAAAAATTGAGATCCATTTAGTTTTTTTTTTTAAATAAAACTATAAATTTTATATAGTTTGCAAAATTACCAAGTAACTTTTTCCAATTACATTTCATTATGAATCTATGAAAATGTTGTAAAAGTATTAAACGATAAATATTACATTAGAAAAAATTATTTTAGAAAAAAAAAGGTTAATAAAACTTTAAACTATCAAAAAATAACAATATAAATTTTGCATTGTCGGTCAACTAAGAGAAATTTCACTGGAACAATAAAATAGTGGAGAGCTGATGGAGAGTTTTTCAAATTTTCAAGAGAAATAAGGTAAAAATAGAGGATAAATTCTCTTTGAATAGAGAAGAGATGGGTCGACGGGTCAATGACCCACAAGATTTAAATTGCTATTTTTTGATAGTTTAATATTTGAATTGTTTCAAATTTTAGCGTAAGAATTTTTTTAAAAAAAAAGAAAAACTCATAATTTAATATTTAAATTGAATTTTACCTTTTTTTTAAATGCTGGTTTTACAAGCCATGGTTTGGATTTGGACCAAACTGGTATTAAAATACCAAATTTGAATTGAACATGCACATTTATTTAAAGTTCCAATTATGTTTATTTGTTGTTAATTAGAAGTAATAAGCCGACTGAAGGTCGTATCCTTATACGCGAAACTGAAACCTGATAAAAGTCATTTCGACTTTTGAGATTGCATGAGTATGGTCATTATTTATAATTCTGCTATGTCTCTGACATGATGTGGTCGGAGTCCGTAAATGTCTATATTTTCACTGAATTTCATATTTAATGTCGAAAGAGCCTATTTTTATTTACTACATTCTAGCAGGTTGATTTACAATTACCCTCTTATGTATAATTTCTTTGAATCAATTCGTTTATTTAACGAGCTTGAGTTTTGGATTTATGTTGAATGATTAAATTAGATTGTTGATTTGCAATGAGATATGTTTTCTATTTGGGAAGCATGTGAATTTGGATTTTCTCAATTTAGAAATGTGATAGAAGTTATGCATATTTTAATTGATGAGATGTTAGCTATATGATGAATATGCTATAGGTTTACAAATCGCCAAGGATGGTGATTAAATATCTAAATTGTGTTAAGAACTCCAGGTAAGTGCATGTTGTATGCGTTTGACTGATTTACCTACACCACAAAAAATTATGAAGTTGATGGTTAGACTGATATAAATTTTAGATTTATAGAATTGTAGAGTTATAGATATCTAGTTGGTTGATTGTTCATTAATGTTAGCTTTTGTTTGGTTATTGATGGATCTGTTTAGTTGCTTAGTTTTATGTTACGTTCATAGCATCAATGATATGTATGTTTTACGTATTCATGCACATGTTTTATAAACTCATGGAAAACGATTTCAGACATATGTTTTTATGAAAATATAATATGAAAGAAAATACGTAACTGTCATATTTAGGCAGAAAATGAGTATGGTCGTCCTGTAAGGTCTGGACCGTTAGGTGTGCCTGCTTTATTTTCTTAAAGAGCGAGTATGGCCGTACCGTAAGGTTGGATTTCAAAATGTGTCTATTTCTTCTATCACGAATCCTATATGACTAGAACCAGAAAAAGAAAAGATAGAAAATAATATGATTTATGAACTACATGGTTGTTCATGAACATTCATTTTATTTCACATCACTTTATGATTATTAGGTTCATTAGTTGACTTTGTGATATAAGTAAAAATATCTCAGGTGAAGACTTAGAAGCTCAAGTGGATTGAAAAGACGGTTGACGGAAGATGTCCATGGCGTGAGCTTGTGGCTGTGAAGCAACTTTGACCTGCGGGTTATCCCGAGTTATGCTTTTGATAAAACGTATATATATAGTTTTAAACGTTTTGATGAAAAAAATTTGTCAGTCGAAACGTTTTATTCAAATCTAGCTTTGATTTAATTTCGTTTCAATAGTGAGTTTAACTTTATGTTTAATTCTTCCGCTACGTATAGTAAAAATGATATCGTTTTTATAAGTTGATTTGAAAAGATATTATTATATATGTTTGAGGTTGATTTATGATTGAATAATCAATTGGATGAATGGATGGATTGATAGGTTCGATGAAATGGTTAAGTATTGAGAAAATTATATGTTTTGGGAAGGTAAAAATTCATAAGGGTGCCCGCCGATCGCTGGAAGTAGGCGATCTATCGCCCCTTATTTGGATTCGGTAGAATCAGCATTCGAGAAGGTGCTGATCGATCGCTCAATGGTGAGCGATCCATCGGCCCCTGGTGATATCTAGCGATCACTCACAAAGCGTGAGCCGATTGATTGACCCCTTTGTGCATGTGGGCAAACCAGAGCACCGCCGATCGATCGTGTAATTATAGGTGAACAATCAGTCGAGATTTAATGCGGGACACAGAGAGCTGTCGATCGATCACGAGAACATAGACGATTGATCGGCTATGCGCATTGTTCACAACAGTGTATGAAAAAAAAGTTCTAAAAAAATATCATGAAGTTTTACAAATAAAGTTTAGACATTTTTAGTTTTTTTTAAAGATGTAAAGTATTTTCTTATAAAGTATTACAAAAAGTTAAGTAAGTAATTACTGAATTACAGATCGTTACAAATTATCAATTGCAGAAGTAGGATAAATTTCAACGTCATTTTTTCATTTATAAGTTTATTAGCTCTGAGGGGTTATTAGTGTGTTGAACCTATATTATTGCACTGTGTGATGCCACAATTAAATCTAGTTTTAACCCATTTATTTTGAGTCCTAACTTTAAATTTAAATTTTTCGTTGATAATTTAGAATTTCGATTTGATTCGTTTCAGGTCTGGTTATTCTCCATTCAACTTTAGATCGCCTTTGGGAACAACTTGTTAAAAGATGTCGATACCCAAATTTTATGGTTCAAATTGCTAATTACCAACGACACGGCGTCGTGAAAAATTTAAAGAGTAAAAATAAAACCTAAACATAATATTACTCATAATACAAAATACAAATAACGATAGTTTAATGCTCTAATTCTAAGTTCTAATCTCAATTGTAATGAATCGATTAAGTGTCATTGTTTTATTGATTCATGTAATTATTATTTTAAATGGTTATATTATATTATTATAATTCCACGAAAGAATGAAATAAAAATTTTATATCAAGATGTAGGATTATAGCTAGAATTAGAGTATCAAAAGTAGCGGGCGATTGTCCCAGAACAATGGGTGGGTGAATAAAAACGACGTCGTTCTTGTAGTTTTCCTTCCCGTTTATTTGCACAAACAGAAATCATTTCCGTTTCAGAAGGTCGATCGTTTACAATGCTAGTCTCTGCAGGATTACCCCATAGCCTTCTCTGCAACCCAAATTATCTTTCATCCAGCCTATGCTTCTGCCATTTTTCAGCTAAGCTTCATCTCTCTATCAAACAACCACTGCTCCGGACCTCTGCTTCATCTCCCTCTTGCTCTTGCTCTTGCTCTTCCTCTTCTACCGATAGCTCATCTCTCCAAAGCTCAATTCCCAAGCCTAATTTACTCCACCACGTTACCCATTCTTGCGATGATAAACAACCGGATGAAGCTGTTGTGCCTTCGGCCGCTGCCGTTTCATCCGCCATCCGCAGGGCTTCCACTTCTCCGGTGGAGTTTGAGCAGAGGATAGAGAATGATCAGAAAGGCGGCGTGGTTCTTCCGAGCGCAGATTTCCTGAGACTTTGTGCGGAACAGTTGGATCTTTTTCGCCGAATTGTCGATCCCGATGCCTTGCTCTCCGTAAGTTTAGGCATACACAGTACCTCAATTAGAAAAACAAATGATAAACTGGAAAGATGTGGTGCCTTTTTTCTTTTCTTTAGAAATTTCACTTGAGTTTAGCTGTCTATATGTTTTCAATAAAGCGAAAGTTCCGTAAATATGATGCTAGTTCCGCCAAAGAGTAAAGAAATTAAAATTATTTTTTGTGTAGGTGTATGTAAGACCAGCAGGTGGATATGTGATGGATCGTCTGGAGCTACGTAGAGTTATTTCGTATTCGGGAGAGAGTGTGAAAGACATTGTTTTGTTGGTCGGTAATTTTCATGTTCCAACTGGTCTCCGTGCAGCAGAATCTGCATTGTCCAATAGCCAGGTAGGATAATTGGGTTTGCATTTGTGATTAGGTGCGAAGAAGAAAAACTCAACTGTTATATCAAGTGTTTTCATCTTCTATTATTATGTCGAAGATAAGAATTGATGTTAATATAGGTTGAAGTCTTCCCGGAGCATAGAGCTGTTGTTTTTCCAATGGTTCAAAAACCATTTGTTGTTGGGTTTTTAGTAGCCGAGCTTCCGAAGCAAGAAAACTTTGGTGATTTACAGAGAGAAGGGTGCGATTTAATGCAGTATCAATCACCTGAAGAAGCTTATGCTTTATCTGCTGGGCCAGAAATGGGAATCCGAACTGTTAAAGATGAGTTGCCACGGATGTTCAAATACAGTGATGAGCAACAATCAAGGGCCAGGAACATTACCCGTTCCCTAGCCATGGCATATGTTATGGATCAGGTAGATGAGACATTATCGGCCACTTTCATGTAAAATTATTTTTCAAGCTACTTTTCAGTTCGAGTCTACTTAAATCCTGTTTCCACAAATGGTAGCAGAGGGATGCCCATTTATACTTTTGCAAGAAGAATAAAAAACATGTAGCTGTGTTATCCTGTCTATTATGATAACCAAGTGATTTCTCTTTGAAACGAGTCCACATTGAAAATTATCAAAATACTACGTCTTATTCTCAAGAGGCCTGACTTTAAAGCAAAGATGGTATTGAGATTTTTTAGATAAATGCGCTTGCTGAGTCAGTTCTGGTGACTGTAAAGTTGTTCGTAGTCATCTTCAAATATTTGAATATTTTATCATGGTTTTGCTTCTTCAAGTTTTTCTGTCTAATCTGCTTGTTTTGTCTCTTTTGGAACACTGATTTCTTGGTGGCATAATCATGTATAACATGATCTTGTCTCTTACAATTCTTCCTTCACCGTCCAAGTTTGCACTAATTTGGCTGTTCTGCAGAAAGCTTTGCTACTCCAGCAATCATCATGGCAGAATAATATAAGAATGAGCAATCTCGTGGAGCAAGTAAAATTTCTGACTTTCCAACTGTTTGACTTTGTTCTCACATACTGGTATTGCAAATATAATTTCTACCATACTATCTTCTTCCAGATTCGTGGTCCTCTTTCTAGCATCCGGACTTTGAGTAAGATGTTATCTATTCACACGAAAAGGAGTGAGGTTAGTCTTGTTGGTAATATGGAACTTACTTGTGGGAGTAAGCTAGTTTTTTTTTTTCCTTGTATTTTCTAGTTATTTCTAAAAGATTTATGATTGCAGATTGCACATGATGTTGTAGAGGACATAATGGTACAAGGTGATCGTATTAAAGATACCCTTGAAGAACTACAAGACGCTGTTTACTTGACTAAGGCACTCTCTCTATATCTCTCATTCTCACACACATACACACAGTCAAGTGTTGACACACTCTTGCATATTAACACAAACACAATACCTACTTATAAAAACGAAGGCAATTATAGTCAGTGCTTCTTTGTTATGGACACTCTGAGTTTCTACAACTTGTTGATAGTAAATAGAATCACACGATCATGGTGAAGATCACATTCATATCTCCTATCCTATTTAATGTGGGAGTTGAGTCTGATAATAACGTCTTGTCTATATATTGTTTATTATGCTTGATATTGTCTATCTATCATTCTGATAAAAAAAGGCATATAAACTATATGCTTGATATTTACTCGTGGTACTTTCCAGGCTAATATAGTGCGCTATAATCAAGAAACATCAAAGAAAATGCATAGTTCCATTGGTCCATATCCTGATTCAATGAGTCAGTTGAAAAACTTTTCTGTGGCCGCTTCAAGCATAGTGCAAGAACAAGGAGAACCACTTTCTCTAAATTCAGCAGCTACGGACTTGGAGATACCTATGCTACCTATGGCCATTGCTCCTCTGCAGCAACACGGAATTAGGTAGGTTTTCACCAATGTTTCTTTTGTTCGGAGAGTTGTTGGTTTTGGAACTTGAAAATTCATTAATCTTTTGACTAGTCTTGAACCTTAATTGATCAAGCTTGGTTTTCCAGCTTTCATTATCATATCACTCTCATTGTTGTTGAATCTCTCAGTCAATCAAAGTGATTTTCACATCTTAGACGAGATTTCCATCTGTTCTACCATACAGGTCTACTTGCATTTCTTCTTTAACTAAAGTGAAGTGTCATTTGAAATTCATTTGAGAAACTGTACATTCCTTTTGCCAAACATAGAAAATCAACCAGAAAAAGAGTTTATATTTTTTTATTTTCTTATGCTTGTCAATTATGTCAGAAAGACCATGCAATGTATCTGATGTGCTGGGAGACTTGGTTGGAGCAATTAGACCTTTGGCCCTTAAACAGCGACGGGGCATAGAACTAAATGAAATATCTCATTCTTCGTCAGTTGGTATAGAAGAACCTGCCCTGCGCCAGGCTCTAAGCAATTTAATCGAGGGTGCACTGTTACGCACACGTGTTGGTGGAAAAGTTGAAATCTTGTCTACTGGAGCACCAGCAGGTGGCACTCTTGTTTTTATCGATGATGATGGCCCTGATATGCATTACATGGTAAATACAGTGAATTTATTATATTTTTCAAAGGTCCATCTGCCAAAAGAGCTAGAATGTTAGACGACTATGGGCCTGATGTAAAAGATAAGACTAGATTTATACTTTTCAGTAAACTACATTTTACTACTAAATGTTAGGGGTCCTACACTTAGGTCTCTGAACTTTTAACCGTAACAATAAGGTCCCTAGTTTATAATTTTCACAACAATTTGAACTGTATTTTCAAAATTATTATTATTTTTTTGTCATCAGTCCTATTGTTGTGCAGGTGATTTTCAAGGAAGAAAACCCAAAATATTTATTAGTATTTTCCCAATAACATTTTTCATAGAAATTTTAAATGATTTTTTTTACAACACTTGATTTTTGACTAAGAAAATGATAGGAAGTTAAGATTGTGATGAAAATAGTAGTGCATGTACCTAATTGTTTCGAGTAGAAGTAAAGGAACCCAACTGTCGGATCCTATGTGCTCAAAAACTAAAACTTTGTCTATCTATGGCTACATTCTGATTTTTGAATTACTGTGGGTTAAAGATCATTTAATTGTTGTTTTCTTTGTCTACAGACACAGATGCACTCCCTCACACCATTTGGAGCTGACCTCTCATCCGCAGATATGGTTGAAGACAATATGACGTGGAATTTTGTTGCTGGGTTGACTGTTGCCCGCGAGATACTCGAGAGTTATGGCTGTGTTGTTCGTGTCATATCACCCAGAATCACTGATGCCGCCCTTGGAACAGGTGGAACTCGTGTAGAACTTTGGCTTCCTTCTTGATAGCAAATGAATAAAAGCAGGCATAACCAGAAGTCAGAAAATCAGGTAAATTTCATTATTTTCTCCTGATTAATACAGGTCTCTCTGTGATCCATTAAGATTTTGTACAGTTTTGTTTATCATATTATTGGATCGTACCCAGTGAATGTTCTTGTACATAGAAAGTGTAAAGTTTAGGTGGAAGACCATGCATGATTCTATCACATGTTGCTGTACTAGTTCCATCTATTGTACCATAAATTTAGGAATAGTTAAGAAGATGAATCACAAGTCTGGTTCTGACTTGAAATTTAATCAAACTCATAGCATATTCAGTTTGTCTGGAAAAGTCAATGGTGGTAATTGTTTTGCATTTGTCCAGGGTCACCTAATAATAACATTATAGGTGTCACAACCAGAAGACTCCCCCCTCGAGTTTTTTTTAAAGATCTGAGATAGAATTTAGATGCTTATGATTCACTACAAATAGTTAGAGAACATTACGATAAAAAAGAAAAAAAAAATTGATATACAGGTTGTTATCTCTGTATGTTCGTACACAAATCTTGTTATATGACAAACAAAAAGATGCACCAATTTTTGTATGCATATGTCTAAGCATCTTGTAATCATGTGTCAAATTATGTCGAAAAGAGTAATTAATCTGATTTGCAGGTGATTACCGGCCCGAAATTTGGATTGTACCCTATATTTAGGCTTCTCTAATCGTCTTACTTATGGGTTTCTTCATCAAACCATGATTTCGGGTGAAACGGTTGAAATCCAACTCCACCCTTGACTTCAATCTCATTTATCTGCCGTCTGATTGGGTTTCCCTTGCTTCCAATTTCGAATTGACGGTGATTCCAGGAAGGGTCCCACCGAAAGTGGATGTGCAAAAACAGAGGACGACGTCTTTGAACATTATCAATCACACTTAGTTTTGTGGACCTTTTGGTGGTTTCATATGTTGTACACCCACAACGCCTCCTATTCGTCTACAATTTATTGTTATCTCCTTTTTATTAAATCAACTTTTTTTATAGCACTTGTCATCTTCTTTAATCATGCCCTCTATTCCACTTTCTAGTCAATGACTTAATACGTCTATCTCGTGTCATGCTTCTCTGGGTATTAGTAGAGAAGATTAAAATGTAAAATTAGGCGTAGAGTTAATTGAAGTACAAATGTAGTCGGACCTCGATTTTTCACTATTTTACCCTTATCAAAGAACATTTTAGATTAAAGTGAATAATTAAATTTTAAATTGCTCAATAAATAAGCAAAGAAAAATGATACATTTTACTTTCTTATTTTATTTTGTAATTATATTAATAATAAATTATAAATAAATAATTTATTATATATTAATTGTAGTAATAATTATTTGACACGTCAGTCAGAGCAAACGTAATATTATTTTTTATTTTTTATGTAATTTAATTTTACATTGATATTTGATGCAAATGAATATTGAAATTAGCTTTAATAATAATTAAGAAAAAAGAACAGATACAAGGGAGATGCCGGCCGGCGGCGGCAGCGAGAGTGAAATGAAATCTAATTAGAGAAAAATTAAATATATAATTAATTTATATAAATCGTTATTATTGGCTTTAAGAAGCTCGGTACTCTTGGTGGGCTATAAAAATATTAGGCCTTTGATTAATAATCTGCAAATTCTCATTATGCCCTTCAAATCTTGTTAGCAGCCAAGTGAAATTTTGAAGCATCCTCTCCCAAGATCAATTCTTTGATTCCTCTGCTCCCGCTGAATCTGCTCAATCTTTTCGCAGAATCTTCTATTTTTATTTTCCTGAGAGTCGTTTTCTTGAAGCTCAATTCATCATTTGCTCGCGTTCTTCACGCGTATTTTGCTGCCGATTTCTTATTGTTCTTTCCACCAGAGGAAAATCACGAAGAAATGTGCAACAAGTTTTTCTCGTGATTTTCAGATTTTGAAACGGATCTTCCTCTGGATTTCAGGATTTTTTCCCCGGTACGTTGTTGAACTACGTTTTTTTTTTTCTTTTTCTGCGTGGAATCACTGTTCCTTTTTAATGATAGAATTAGTCTCACCGTTGGATGAGGAAAATGGAATTCTTATATCCTTAGATTTTCTCTTGTCATTGAGTGCTTTGAGTAAGCGGAACGTAGCACTATTAATAGCTTTGATCATTCGTTTTGAATATTGTTGAAGGTACGAGATTTTGGGAGTTCAAGGTCTTACTTTTCCATTTCTTGAGCTCGATTCTAATTCTGGGTCCGAGAAGTGTGTACTGAACGAACTTCTTGTAGTATTCAAACTTGAGATGAAGTCATCAAGTTTGAATTTTAATTTGATCGGGGGAGATATGGACTCTTCCGAGTTCCGTCTATTTATTTTTCATTTTGATCTCTCTTTCCGCTGGATTACGCCTGAGTATTCTTAATGCAATTTGGTGCAGATTTCAAACTAAGAAAACTCTTGAAAATGATAAATCGAAGTATTGTGTCTTATTTTTGTGCTTATGTATGTTATTGTGCTGCTTAAGTTTCATCATAACTCTTGATTATATAATAAACGCAATTGCAGTTATTTTCATTTCTTAATTGATGAGATTCTCAGGCATTTCTTGTCTATATTTGTTTTGAAAAAATTGCTCCCAGTGAATATTATTAATTTTACTTTTTCCTTGCAAAATTATTTATTTTCTCTTATGCCAACTCTGGATCATTATTTTGTTGAAATTTTCAGATTATTTCTGACTACTTTTGTCGTGGCTCACCTCTTTGGTGCACATTTGGAATATTATCAATAAATGGGCATTCCCTCACGGAGGTTGGTTTTTTTTCTCCTTTCAATACAAAGATACCACTACTTTTTCAGTGTCTCCCTGGAACTTAGTATGTTTGTGGTTGCAGTTCGAACGGTAAAAAAACCAATGAGTCCATGAGGCTTATAGTCACAACTTTTCTGGGAGTAGTTTTTGGCTTCTTTATTGGAATATCCTTCCCAACATTGTCATTGACAAAGGTTCTTTGAAAAAAAAGTTTATTTGATTATTCTTTGGTTGATCTTTCATTTTTTTTTCTATCCTGGTTATCGTTTGATATCCTTTCTGTAGCTCAATAGTGACTTAATGACATAATCTTATTGTTAAAAAATTCCAGTTGAATCTTGGTGCCAATATTTTCCCAAATGCTGATCTCCTGTATGTTGACGACAAAAGATCAGGCCTTGCCATTGAAACCTTTCAAAATGCTTCATCATCCATGAGTGCGGATAGAAAATCAAATGAACCAGAGACTTCAAATAACACATCAAAGGTTTTTTCCCCCTTAATTATCATCAATAAAAATGAATATGATCACGTGCTTTTTGATGGCTTCAAGGTATTTTGTTGTTGCTAATAAACTTAATGAACTAGGGATATTTCGGATATTTCAGAGTATAGTTTGAAAGTAGATTGGTAATTGTTCAATATTTCTTTTAAATGTTAAAAATCTTTTGGACAATTTTTTCTATGTATCCTTTAAATTTTATTGGATGTCCGGAAAGGAAGTTTTTCTTGCTTTTGAGAAATGAGAATTTGGAATTTGTGGAAAAACTTTTGGAATGTCTTCAACATCACGAATGTATTGCCTGTTTCCTTTTGCTCAAAGACTTCCTTCTCAATGTCACTGCAGATTTGGGTCCCTTCAAATCCTAAAGGCGCGGAAAGATTGCCACCAGCAATTGTTGCGGATACATCAGACTTCTACTTGCGTCGATTGTGGGGTAATCCTAGTGAGGTATGTGATAAAATTTTCAATCCGAAAAGAAACACTCATAACTCCCTGATATTGCATGTAATCCTTGTAAATATGGTGTTTACGAAATCTAGTTTTTTTGGGGTTATAGAGGATGGATGTTTTTTCTCAATTTACTAGCTGATCATGTAGATGAAAATAAAAATTTACTGGGATTAATTCCTCTCCGCCTGTTATCGCTAGTGAAATATCTGAACATGGTAATAAAAAAACGAAGAAGCCAGTTCCTATGGTTTTTTAATGTCCTATCAGATCCCAATAGTGTCAACATTTTTAGCAGATGGTTTCTTCATTGTCTCCTTCAGAATAGGGTTTTCTGCGTCTACTAAACAGTTTATTTGTCCCTAAACTCTGAAATTTCATGCTATCATGTGAAGTCATGTAATCAATTTATTGAATGGTTTGGCATTTATCAACATGATATTTGCAGGATTTAACAATCAAGCCAAACTATCTCGTGACCTTCACTGTTGGCTACAATCAGAAAGAAAATATTAATAAAGCAGTGAAAAAGGTCTCTTCTGTCCTCTCTTTCTCTCTCCCTCTCTCTCTCTCTGTGTATTAATAAGTATATATATGTGCAGTTTTCAGAGAACTTCACAATTCTTTTGTTTCATTATGATGGTCGAACAACTGAATGGGATGAATTTGAATGGTCAAAACGAGCTATTCATATTAGTGTTGGGAAGCAAAGTAAATGGTTAGAATTGACTACTATTATTCTTTGCATAACTATATGACAAATTCCAGTGATTTTTTGCTGATTGTCTAAAATCCTGTTCAAGGTGGTATGCTAAGCGATTTTTGCATCCTAACGTTGTGGCACCATATGACTACATATTTATCTGGGATGAAGACCTTGGAGTGGAACATTTTAATGCAGAAGAGTGAGGATCAGCTATAAAATGCTTGATTTACATATCAATATTTTTTGAACAAAATCTTATTCTTTAATATCTACTCAGGTATATAAAACTAGTAAGGAAACATTCCTTAGAGATTTCACAACCTGGTTTAGATCCCAGTAGAGGGACAACATGGCAGATGACAAAGCGGAGAGGTGATAGCGAAGTTCACAAGTAAGAGTGCCATGTCAAAATGCTTTAAATTCAAATTTATAGCTGTATAAGTTCATTTTGTCATAATTGTTTTTTCAGAGTAACTGAGGAAAAACCAGGATGGTGCTCTGATCCACATCTGCCTCCCTGTGCGGCGTAAGATAAAATAAATATTCCTTATTGTTGTTAAGTATCATTTGAAACTTTCATGTCTGCTCATAGTTGATGGGGGACATAAATTTATCGTGCATTTTATTTTTCTCTATGAAGGTTTGTTGAAATCATGGCTCCAGTGTTTTCTCGAGATGCTTGGCGATGCGTGTGGCATTTGATCCAGGTAACTGTTCTGTTGTAGTCTGTAATCTTTCGTTTCTCGTGATCTTTACTAACATGCCATACCACGGAGTTTTCAGAATGACCTTATTCATGGGTGGGGTCTTGATTTTGCCCTCAGAAGATGTGTAGACGTGAGTCATTCTGCCACACTTTCTTGTTTATCGATGACATTTTTGATGGTGTCTTTCTTGCTCTGTAATGTTTTGCTAATTTGTATATCTATTCTGTCTAAACAGCCTGCATATGAGAAAATAGGAGTCGTAGATGCTCAGTGGATTGTCCACCAAGCTATTCCCTCTCTTGGAAGTCAGGTATGGACAAATCATCATGAATTGTCTTCCCTCATTTTCTATAGTTTTCCTTAGTAAGATTTTATTTACAGAGTTGATATTTTCTTGTATCTTTGCTTTTAGGGAGAATCGAAAGATGGGAAGAGACCATGGCTAGGGGTATGTATTTTCTTTGTGCTTCTTCCCATCTTCTTCAGCTTATTTATCTCCTCTCTTTCTCTCTTTAATGATGATATTATATGTTAAGATATCGGATTGTGCAACATTGATTAATATTGTGTCAATAATGTATTGCCACATTTTTTCGCAACTTAAAAATGTGTCAATAAGAGTGTTTTCCTCGCATTTCTTTACCGGTATTATAAAAATGTGCCTTCAAAATGAAGATTTAATGGGGAGAGTGAATATTGCAGGTGAGAGAAAGGTGTCGGAAGGAGTGGACAATGTTTCAAAGCCGGCTGGCAAGTGCAGAGACTGCATATTTCAAGGAACAAGGAATAGATCTTCCAGTTTCAACAAAACACTAGAGCCCAATCAATTTAATGGCAGAGGTAGATAGTACTCTCTAAACAATAAGCAATATATTCAATTGCTTTGGCGATTATAGGTAGGCTTTTTTTGTAAATCCATATCCTCAGAACTGTAACATTATTCATTTGAAACTGCTCTTTCAATTTTCATAGCTTAATATGATTTGGCCTTCAAATGGAAGATTATGTTTCAGCAGTATAGGAGGGAGAGAGTATTGCTCCTGGGTCCTGTCTTCTAGATATTTGAGTTCATATACATTTATTATCTTATATTTTGACGTGACTATTAAGCGTCATTCGTATACATGTCATATAATTATAGCCTTGAATATACTTTGCTCCCCTTCTTCATCAACAAGGTCTCTTTTGATATGAATGCTACGGGGTTTGGTTTTCATAGAAGATTTGAGTTGCCATGGTCCTTTGTGCTCATTATTAGACTAATTTCTTTTTTAATGGGAGCATAATGGAATATCCATGTTTAGTCAATCTCATGCAATGGGAGAAGGGCATTGGTGTTGGATAGTGGATGATTTCAAAAGCTCAAAAGATGCCAAAATTGATGGCCTTTTTCAGCTCTTCTTTTATCCTTTTCCTGGGTTTCAAATTTCAATCATCTTTCAGTTTAGTTTACTGTGCAACTTTATTACACGTCCTGATATTTTTTAAATTATATCAATTGTACCCTCTTTTAAAATACAAGATAAAACCTATTTTCAGTAGTTTTAGTTTAATTTAATTTAATTTTAGTATAAATATTTTCCTTGTCAAAATACTTATAGCATGTTTAAGTTTAGTCGACGAGACAGAGAGATGTATTTATAGCATGTATAACTTGGTGATGTCCAAATGGAACCCACTGAGAAGAGAAGTTGCTAACCATAAAGTCAAATCCCATCACATGCTGACAACATCATGATGACATAAAAAGAGTTTTTCAAAATTGTTTCCCAAAACATTATTCTAAAACACAATAGATCACTCAGTTCACACAATAAGTAAAGAGGGGATTCATGAGGTGTAAAGTTGGATTGTAGATACAATATAGTACAGAATAGGTAAAGCTTCTTGATCAATCAAGCATTATAATATTCTAAGATTAACACATTTTGAACATATATTCTAAGTAAAGTGGCATCAAATGAATAAATACGTTACAAAATTTCCAAACAAGTGGAAAAAGTAGAAGCAAACAAATTCTAATGCCTGAATCTGGTAAACCAAAAAAGCCTTCCCCAACAGCAAAATCTACCAACCAAAAGAATAGACATGCTCCACCTGCATCAGTTATTTACACAAACCTCCTAAAAAATTAATGAATTCGACCGTGTCTCCCGTTCAAACCTAGATCCAAGAACACCCTTTGAACTGAAGTGACAAACCAGTTATTTACGGATAAGTAGCGACAAACTAGTCATCCCGTCTGTGGATGAACACCCTTTGAACTGAAGCGTTCGCATGAAGTCGAAGAAAAACAATACATGCATCAATCAACCGATTCATCCTTCTCTTATGCAATTCCCAGGTAAAAGGTATTTATACTCCTCTGCATTTTCCAAGAGATAGGAGGGAAGATGAACAGCTGACTGTGAATGAGGAATGGGACCCAATTTTCTAATGATTTCTCTGAAAGTATACTCCTCCGGTAGCATATCGAATAAATCCTCCCCCTTGCAAATCACTTTCTGAATTCTTTCACGATTTAGATAACTAGAAAACCTCACTCTGTCAGTGTGACTATATGCTTTCATCTTGAATATGAAATCGCTTATGCGACGGAAGCAGAAACTACAATGCCACCCAGAATCAGCCAAGAGGTCATCTGTGCGACGATAATGCGCGTATCTAGTTTTTCCAGTCTCATACCGGTGGACTGAAGCTCTCCAGCTCTTATCATCCAAATGAAACTCATAGGAATAGAGATAATTCTTCAGCTGAAGATGAAGCACAGGAGGGATATCATCACACCATCTCAAAAGATTGATAGTGTGTCTACTTGGAATCTCATCAACATCGGACATAATCAGTAAATCATCGTCAGAAATCCCACCAATTTGGAGAAGATGATCTAATGCCACTCGCTGATATGCCTCCTCAATAAAAGGGTTTTCTCCTTTCTTAAATCTTCCCCCAATTATCCCATAAGTCAATCGAGGTTCAACAAATTTGAACTTGTCTCTGTTTTTGGCAAAATACAGCGGCTTCATGTTTGCTGTGAATGTAGAATTCGATTCAAGAAGAACAAACTGTGTCACATATGGGTATAGTTCTTTCCATCTTATCGTCAGCATCTCAATCTCATTACTGAACAAAACAGCATCATAAACACGTCTAGGAAACTCTCGGATTTTCCAGCCATGGAGTTTGCAAAGGTTTTCCATTGGCATGTTCTCATCATAATAGTGAGTAATGACATTAAACTTCTTAGGAGGTGAGTCCCAGATAGGCCGTAAAAAGTACGTGACCTTCTGGCCGTGCAAATAGATGATAAAGAGGAACATCGGCACAAGAACAAAAAGTAATAGAAAGATTTTCACATCAATTCCGCGCAGTAGGCAGCGGAGTCTAGACATGCTTAGCCCACGATTTGATTCCTGCGTACACAGAAGAAGATCACTTAGAAACTTGATTACCACGAAGAAATAAAAGTAGAACGAGCAAACTGTTTAAGACTTGCATCTCAATTTGATTAAAATTATTGAAAACTCTACTTCAATCTTGTACAGGATGATAAAAGTTATTAGGATCAATATTCTTTTCCAGCGCAACAATTCTGATTTGTTAACCTCAAAATTCCCCAATAGCACTGAAATCGATCGTATTTATAACAAAGATATAGAAAGAACTGCGAAATTTACATAAATCCAACCTCAGCCAAAAGCAGAAAATCTGACTCAAAAAGATATGATCAATATCACTAAAATCCCTGGCACAAAGGTTTAGCGTGAATTAACAGTTTACTTATTTCCATTCCGAAGGCTTGACAAAAGAAAAACAAAATAGTGATTTGATAGTTCAAATATCTAAGGAAAACAAATTTATTACGCATTCAGTTCGAAACTTCCTGTAGATTTCAGCGATCAAAACCAGAATCCGTTAAAATTGCTCCAAGAAATTAAAAGGAAAAGATTGACTGACCTGACCACAAATATTCTCACAAATATCGTCGCTTTTTTTGGGACATTGATGGCTTCCTCCTTCGTTCGCAATTGACCACATTTTCTCTCTCCAAAAAGGTCGAATTCACTATTCCTCTCTTCCAACTTTCTCTCTTTCTCTCAGCACTCGTGCGCTTCCAGAAAAACGCAAGTCAAACTTCAAAACTTGAAACAATGGCAGACCCCTCCAAACGCAACCAATGCGATTTCGTCTTTACGATATCCAAAGTTCTCAGACTCCCGATCTCCCCCTATCCCACCGCTAATAAAAAAAGAAAATCAATAGCTTCCGAAATGTTGTTCGCCCCAAACGGAATGGGGAGCGAATATGTAAAGGAGAAAGTGGGAACAAAAATCAAGGGCTGAGAAATCGAGAAGAAAAGCCTCGTCGAGAACAACGGCTGGCAGTTGTATAGATTAAACGAAGAAATTGGAAATCTAAAGAGAATATGAATCGGTTTTATAGGATTTCTTTTGATAAGCTTCTTTCCTGCAAGTGTTTGGCTGGCGAGAAAGTGAGAAGGGAGGCTGTTGGGCTACGGCTATATTCCTACTCCAAACGCGTTTTACAGACTCGCTCACACCCCTGACTCTGTCTGGGTCGTGTTTAACGAAACCATGTCGTTTCCTATTTCATTTCTGAATTGTGCGCGTGAATTGAAAGAGTCAGCCGTCAAGTCGGTCAACATCCCTTTTTTATTTATTATTTTTATAAATATTGTTTAATTTGGTAATTAATTATTGACATTATTGTTCTTAGCGCAGCTGTCACATGTTGTGTGTTTCACGAAGGATTTTTCTTGACCAATTACAAAATTTGAGCTTTAAGGAAACATGTGAGGAGACGCTGTACAAGATGAAAGATATTAATTTAATATCCACGATACTGGGGTGGAAACCAATTCAGTTAAAATCAAAAATTAAATTAATCTTAACCGAATCGAACCACACTTATTAAATAATAAGTACTTAATATGAAAGTCTAATCTATACTAGTAGAAGCGAACAATTCAACATCAGTTGAAAGAATAGAAAATACATACTTTATTATTGAAATTTTCTTCTTTATCCCATACATTACATTCAGCGCAAAGTGAACAGTTTTATATTTAGAGTACTTAGAGACGTTACATAACCTAAATTAAATTCAATAATAATCTCAAGGAACATCGATGCATGAAAACTACTAACATTTTTCTTGCATACTTGTATGTTTCATCGGCAATCTCTTCGGTACAAAATCGACGAGAGAATATTCAATTTTTATGAACAAACGATGTGCTGAAAAAGAAGGAAAAATGAAAAGGGTTTATTGGTAGAAGGCAACTCACCCACCATTATCGAAAGCTTTGAAAAAAATAAAAAGAATAAGACGTGGTCCCAAGATGAGCATCGAGTAGCCAAGTGTGAGATGATGATGCAAACTTGACTTTGATTTTGAGCCATTCTTTATTATTTGTAATACATCAACTTCAAAAATTACATTGTCACGCTTCATTTCATCAATAATTTGCCCACTTTAACTCTCATCAATTTAGTAAAAAGACTTCAACACAAAAAAGGTGTCTGCAAATTCAACTCTAATCAACCAATTATAAAAATTCTAGCAAATAAAAAGACAAACATGCTTTCCCAAAACTAGAAGACCCAGCTACATATAATTTCCCAGACTTAGAAAGGGTTTACATTACATATATCTAAATAATTGTATATTATAAGTTATCGTAGAGCGTTAAAATGATCAAAATATCGTTTAACGTTGGTCGATTCTTGATATCTACTAGAATATAAGATTTCATTTACATATACGAGCTTTGATTTCATGATGGGTTTAACTAAAATCGGACATACAAGTTATAATTATGTTACGATCTTATTTAATATTATGAAAGTGATTGCATAGAGTGTAAGGTTATTCAATTTTGTGCATCTGATAAAAGAATGAGTTTTAATTTATGGAGGCTTTTTTACTTTTATAATACGGTTGAATTAAATCAGACCTGCCAATTATAATTAGGGTTTGATTTCATAATCAAATATTAACAATCATTATTTGCTCTAACATCACGTCATCACTAGAGAGGCTCGAAGAACGAAATTAAAATAAGAAAACTATTTTGTCCCGGAACCGATAAACATTAGAATTGGATTCAACAATAGACTCCAAGGACTTGAATTTAAGACAATTATATGGATACACGTGTGATTTCCGTTCAAAAATTTATAGAAATTTTGTCTATTTCTCAAGCGTCTTGAGAAAAAATTAATTCAGGTGATGACGGGAAATGCATATTACATAGTACATAATGCAAGAAGGCGAATATAAACATATAAAAGGATGATTACAACATGCTTAATTTATAGTTGACTTAGTCAAAATTAATTTGCATGATAAATAAAAATTGGTCTCATTTGTTTGATATTTTCTAATAAATAAAATAACGAGAAACTCCAACTACAAAGCGTCATCTTTCAAATTGAATCCTCATTTGCCACGTGGTGTGTCGAACCGTCCAAGTTGACAATGATTAGTTGAATATTAGATCATTGTACGTGTATGTTATTTTTTTTAAGCAATAAATTAACTAGTCTTTTTCACATAGTAATGAGATATTTAAATTTTAAGAAAAAATTCAATTCAACTTTTATTGTATCGATAATTTATTATTTGATTTTTAATATTGTTTTTATCTAATCAGACTCTATCGTATACGCCGTTTGCAATTCAAATTCTGCCACTTAATTTTTTCGTTAAATTGTTCTTTTTTTATATTTAAAAATTTTAAATATTATAAATTTATAAATTAATTTAAAAAAAATAACAAACGATATTCAATTTATTTAAAATTTTTACCATATATTTACTTAAGATAATTTAAAAATATTCAATTTACTTAAGATAATTTAAAAATATTCGTCATTTTCTAATACTTATATGATTTATTATAATTATTTTATAAACTAATTAACTAAAAATATAATAAATTGTACAAATGTTAGAAAATCAAGAAAATTTTCAAATTATCTTCTTATAATGTGCTAAATATGTGATAAAAATTTTAAGTAAATTGAATATCGTTGTTTACCGTGAACATGTAAGAGGACGGTTGGTTCAATTGGACCAACTGTACTCTCACCCTAAATGATAAATTAATTTTTTAAAAATAACAAATTATATTAAATTTACTTAAAGTTTTTATCACATATTCAGCATATTATAAGAAGATAATTTGAAAAGTTTCGTGATTTTCTAACATTTGTACGATTTATTATAATTTTGGTTAAGTAGTTTATAAAATGATTATAATAAATCATACAAGTATTAGAAAATGACGAAAATTTTCAGATTATCTTCCCATAATGTAATAAATATGTGGTAAAAATTTCAATTAAATTGAATATCGTTATTATTTTTTTAAAATTAATTTATAACTTTATAATTTTTAAATATAAAAAAAGACTAATTTAACGAAAAATTAAACGGCATGGTTTGAATTGCAAACAACGTATACGATAGAGTTTGATTGGGAAAAAAAACTTTAAAGACCAAATGACAAATGACCCCATATGATAGGGTGTGAATTGAATTTTTTCTTAAATGTTTATATTTTATTTATTATTTATGAGTCGTTCATTAATTCATAAAGTATATTTGTTACTTTATTATTTACAATTTGTCATAAAATTCTATAAATTAGATTATATAATTAATCTTAATGTCCCAAATCTATATTAGAATTTTAAACTCGCTTTAATTATTTAAATTAGAAGCTCTTCATTTAATAAATGAAGTAATACTTTTTACTTGAGCTATATAATGGACTAGTAGTCCAATGGGCCTGGCCCATAATCGTGGTAGCACCAGTTGTGGAAAAAGCATAGGCGTTGGTTCTTTGGTTGCTTTATTTGGTTTAGTCAAGAAATGGTGAGAAGCGTGGCCTGATCTAAACGGAGTCATATGGGCTTGTTTATCGTTTGGGGTAGAATCAGTTCGGTTAGGTTCTACCCCAGTTGAAACCGAAATCAAACCAATCGGATCTTTAGAATAGATCCGAACCAGACCGATATTTTTCAATTTTACTTGGTTCAGTTTAAATTAGATTTCGTTTCTTGATTTTTTTGGTTTAAACTCGATTTCGGTTCCTTTTTGTTCAATTTAAACTTGGTTTGAGTCGGTTTTGAGCATTTTCATTTTATTATTTGTAATTTTTAATATAAAAATTAAAAAATTATATAAATTTTATAAATTGAGTCTGGTTCAATTTTGATCGATTTTTTTTAAAGAAAGAACTTATAACCGAATTGAAAATCTCGGTTCCAAAATTGAAACCGAATCGAACAGTTATTTTCAGTTTGATTAGTTTCAATTTTTGGTTTTAACCAAACCAATTTCCATCTCTATTTGTCCTTGTTCCCTTGCCAATAGGCCGCCTGGCTTTATTACTTAGGTCTAATGTTGAAGTCTCACGTCAACTTGTTTAGGGAGCTTAGTTTATATCTAATAAGCAGTACCAAGGCATCTTCACGTTTAACTGCCAGTAATAAGCTAAAAAATTAAATTTTCTATCTATGAACTTTAAATTTCAGTTCTTTCAAGATTCTGGATTGTGATAAATTCAGTTCTTAGGGTTAAAATTTTCAATTTTGTTTTTCAGGATAAATCTGTACTTATACGATGGAAATTGATTTTGGATTGGTGTTTTTTAATCTGGGGAAAATTTGAATAATATATTTTGATTTGGATTTAAATTTTATTGTATTTTTGTTTTGTTATTTAGAGTTGAGTTCTAATTTTTACCAAAAATATTCATGCGCACTTCTGTTTGATAATTAAATTTCATATTTTTATATCTTTATTATCGGATTTGGATTTTTTTAAATTGAAAATTTTAATTATTACTAAATTTGTATGTATAAACATGAAATTAATTTGTATTCAAAATTTACAATCTATAAGATTTTTGTATAAATTTTTTTTAATTTTGTTGAATTTCTAGACAGTGATTAATTTTGATGTATTGACTCCATATTCTGGAATATAGTGTTTGCTCGGATTCCATAGTTTAAATTAAAGTTACGATGATAAATATGCTTTTACGAATCAAATTTTCTGTTGGTTCATTAAATTTCAGAAATAACACGTGAAATTTTTATTTTGGAATGTGAATTTTACGACTTTGGCTTTTGTTGTTCATCATAATTTTTTGTTTGAAAAAATTCAGAGATGCGTCACATTTTCGTAGCAATATCGCAACATTAAGGAGTTTGTGCTGTGCAGTTTCGCTCTGGTTTTAAAAAAAAAATTATGCAATTTTTAAATCATATTTTGGTATTTTGAAATTATTTTTGAGATTAGATATTCTGAATTATTTTTTCTTTAATTAACATCCTATCTATATTAAGTTTTCTTGCTTAGATTCATAAATTTAGAAGATTAAGATTGTATATGCGTGTGTTGCAGTTATTAATTTGGTGTATTGAAATTATTTTAGAATTAGAGATTCTGAATTATTTTTCTTTAAATAGCATCCTATCTATAGTAGATTTTCTTGCTCGGATTCATGAATTTAGAGTATTAAGATTGCATGTTGATTCATGCATGTATTTAATTGCCCCCAACAAAAATTAATATTTGGCCAAGTCACATACACACTCGTAGAGATGACAAAAGAATTGGCCGAGTCGAACCAAGGATGAAAAAAATTTGGTTAATCGAATCTAACGAATTAAATGAATCGAGCTTATTAAGCCCAACTAGCTGAGTATAACTAGCCTATCGAAAAAAAAAAATTCAATTCTAACCAACTCACGAGCTAAAGTTAAATGAATTGAACTGATCTCTGCCCATTGCAGCGTGAAGTCAGCCTCCTCATTTAATACCTCTACACACTTGTAGTAATAATATGTGATAATTGTAACGACTCGTAGTGTACCGTTTCTACTATTTCGCTAAAAGTGTTGTACTTGAAAATTAAAATATTATTTTGAAAAGTAAAATGCGCAAGACTTAAATTTTTTTTAAACTTAAATAAATATCAATTAAAGAAAACTTACATTCTAACTATTCGTTCAAAAATCACATTTAATAAAAATCATTCATAATTAAAGACATTGAAATAGTAAATAAATTCCAAATTCGCTTTAAATAAAACTTTGTTCTTTCTTCATAACTCTTCCAAGTATTCTTGCATTAAGTACTCAGTAGTCTTGCCATGAGAACACTTCTTCAATTGCATCTTTCATTTATCATAAATTCTTTCGTCTATATCACAAAATTCAACTATGAACTTAATACTCAGTAAGAGATGCGTAACTTATATGAACATAACATGATTTGTAGTTTCGTAAACACATTTGTTTTTTGTTTCGATCTTTCTTATTTCTTTACTTTCAATATACAATCTAGCTGTTGGGGTAATTCAGTACTGGGAAACGAATAAGCTTTATTTGGTTCACCTCATATGGGACAGCAAACTCCTCCCTGCCCACAACGACCATTATGTTTGTTTACTCCGTCTTTTTGTCTTTCTTTCTTTCATTACTTCTTATATTTCATTCAATCATTTGATCGTTTGATCGTTGGGACAACCACTTGAGGGAGTAGGCACCATTTGACCTCACTTAATACAGTCTAACTTGAGCTCCACTCACAATGGTCTGATTCGTGTTATAGTTCTACATGAAATCTTATGCATGAAATTTTTTTTTGACATTCTTTTATAAACAGGATGCATCAGTTGTGCATAACATATAGATACTAGAAATCGGTCTATAGTCCAACATCAATCAATTATCACACTCTCAAGTCAACATAGCTATAACATAGTAATAGAGCAAAAGCCTCAAATCAATATCAACTTACACATAGCAAAACTAATCCTTAAGACATCATTCTAGGTATATAGTGAAATACATCTTCAAATCAATATCATCAATAATCTAATAACATATTACAATCAAATCACTAAGTAACACTTCATCGATCACATCATCACGATTAAGTAATGAACATTCCCTCACTCTTGCGTCATTAAGTAGTCTTGATGACAAAAATAGCTTAAAATGTAAGATTGTTCAAATAGTATGAATTTTGTGATAATCATAATGCAAATACAGAAATGTTCTATCAAAGTATATCCAATAAGATGGTATATTTCATTAGGAAATTAAAAGAGTTTTATGAGCAAAATGAAAAATTGAGAAAATAATGCTTTTAGCTAATTTTGTTTCACTAAAATATAAATATAAATACAAAGGAATATATTAGGAAATTTTTTCACATTCCTTCTAAAATTAAATACACATAAATTAGAGTTGTCTAAGAACTTGCTTGTGCATTTGCTATTGATACCTCTTCTATATTAAAATAGTCTAAGGTTAGTTACGGCTACGAGAAATTCATTCTTTATGAGCAAATTCAATACTCTCAACCGTTGATGCCATTGAGGTGATCCATTAGAAAAAAGAGAAATGCGATCATGGATAGTTTTATCGTATTTTTCCACAAACATTGTTATTAGAATAATGAAGGTTGATCTTACCAACTTTTATCAAGACATAGAAGGATTCTAACTCTCAACATTGGATCGATACCATAAGTAATGAGTTAAAAGTCAACAAAGAACTATGATATTTAGAATCTAGTCTTATTGACGGAAGGTTCAAAACTATAGGTAGAGGGATTCGAAAGGCAACATCGAGAGAACTTTACTTAAAAAAGGTATTGACTAAAAAAAGATTATCTTTATATTGACATTAAGTTCCTGTTAAGTTTAGAGTAGCTATTTGTCTACTGATATATCGATACAAACTCTATGATTACAGATATGCTTACTAAGGCTTTACACCCAAGTTCTTTCATGAGCACACTATTCATACAAGAATTATATTAGTTGAGGATAGAATTATTGTTTAATTTTGTTACGTAGATTAGAGTTTTCTATTATCTCTTTGTTTTAGTCAGATTTTTATTATTATTATTGTTAATCTCCTAAGAATTCAGTCAGACCAACAAAGAAATAGACATACAATGATCATATTGTATGTAATTTTCTTAGTTAATATGACAATTGATGGGTTTAGTTACTAACAAGTCTGAAAAAAGTTACATTGATCCTATATCGCTATGATTAATGAACGAGATTGTTTGAAAATGCTTTGGCAATGATAACAACTCACATGCATAAAAGAATTTTAGTAATATATGATTATAATCAAAATATATAGTTCAAGTGGGAGATAAGTTGGATTTATTTGAAAATTAATTAGTGAGCTTAAATATGTGATAAAATTATATGTCAATATTTATCATAAAGTCAAATTCAATTAAATAATAAAATAAATATGAGGTTTAACATTTAATTAAAGTGTGAGGTTTAATGTGTAGGTACCAAGTAGTTAAGTTTAAGTTTGATAATAGATGAAATTTGACGTAACCCACTAGTTATAAATTTAGAGTTATGGTCTTTAAGTAAAACAACGGTTATCGTATGTTTTTTCAACCTCTCATCCACTAGGAGAACATAAGACCAAGGTAAATTATGTTTTTTTGTAAAAAAGTTATTCAGACTTAAAATATCAAAATCACCAAATACTTAACGCAACAACGGTTTAAAAATAACTAATAATAATGGCAATTTCATGTACGTTGTATAACTATTTTTTCTCGACAATTCTAACGTGATGTATAAGGTTTTGAGCTTTATATAGAATTAGATTTACAAAATTAAGTCTGCCAATCAAGATGTAAACTCTTGACTCAATAGAGAGAGAGAGAGAGAGAGAGAGAGAGAGAGAGAGAGGAGAATGGGGAATGGGGAATGGGGTTTGATGTCTTGGTATCTAGCGAGAGAGTTTTGGAGGAGAAAAGAGATACAGTTTCCAAACACCATAAACACAACCCAGCACCAGCAAAGCAACTTCAGATCTTACAACTCCCTAACACCCAACACTAGTTTGTGGGTCCTTTTAACCTCCACCCACCCTACATTTCATTAACCTTTTCCTCTCATTAACATAAAAACAAGATTCTCCAAACCCTACTCATGATATCCTCCTTTGGGTAATATCTTACCTGAATAATATCTGTTCATCGTGTCTATCTTATTTGTCCCACCAAAATCTTGCAGTTTTGTTATTTGCTCATCATAATCATCCTAAGAGAGAATGCAAGTCTAGCTTAGGACAGCTCACTTTGACTCAGCTTTAGTACCATGCTCTTATGCCTTGACAAATATTTCAACGTTATTAATAATGCAGTGTCGAGAATTGTCACATCAGAAATAACTAGAATCGGGAAATAAACCGATATACTTAGAAGTACTCGATGCCACTCGTTTATAAGATATTATTGATGAACAATCTAATGATAAGAACTGGCCTGAAGATGTGATGAATCATGAAGATCAACTTTATCTTCTAAACAAAAACGTTAAGATGGGAAAGATTCTTTTTGTTCAGATTATGTTCATTCCTTCTGGGTTCAATAAAGCTGTTGTGACACCCTAATCCCAATAAACAAATAAATAAACCAAGCAATAATTATAGAAGAGTGTATAAATAACTAGAGATGTAACAAGTAATATTTGCTATTGATACTCCTCTTCTTGTACATAAATCTATGAGTATAAACCATTCAATTACTAACTTGAGGATGAAAATAATTTGGTTGGATCCCGCATCGTTCTCGAGTTAATTAATTTCACGTTTCGTCTTTATTTTCTAATTCCAGAACCTATAAAACCCACTATGTTTATATTAATTAATATTATGAGTAAAATTTTGTATTATATAAGATCAAGTTGTTTTGTGTTGTCTCAAATTGTCATGACTTGTTATTGTTTGGCCATATGTAATTTTTACGTAAAATTTATCAAATCATAAAATTTGGAGGTTACCATGTAATTAAAAATCTACAAAAAGTCCAGTAAATTGAAGTTTTGGATAACGTTCAGATTTCTGACAAATTATGATTTAAATATTTTATTTAAGGGTAAAATTTAATTTAAACACTAAAATATGAGTTTTTTTTTTTTAAATTCTTAAAACAAATTTGAAACAATCTAAACTTTAAACTATTAAAAAATAACAATTTAAACATTACAAATCAACTCTTTACTGTAAACCGATCGACTAATGCCTACGTGACATTGAATGAGGAGATGGGTCGACTGGTCTTGTAACTTACTAACTTAATTACTTTGGTTAATGTCAAAAATTAATTGAGAAAAATATTTTAGACCATTCAATGCATATTTTATAATATTCACTCTATGTGGTAATATGTTTGAATGAATTAATCTTATGTTTATTTTGAGTCCATCAAAATTGATTTTTCACGTACAAATAAATGTGCACATTAATTGAGAAAAATAACAGTAATTAAGAGTTTCATTAATAAACAAAAATGAAAATCATATAATGAACTCTAGTTCCATTCTATTTACACGATCTTTAAATTTTACGGACGATAGAGCTTTAGTCAAAAGATCAACCAATGTTATTTCAATGCTAAGGTGTTCTATGTTATTTAACGTCGACGTATCAACTACTACTTTCGTTATTCTAAGTCAACAACTATCACAAAACATTCGCCAATGACTTATATATAAAATCAACAACTCTATACCCATATATGAAACTCTTCATTTGTTGTTATTGCTACTTGAGGTGCTCAAAGCAAGCCACCATGGATGACCGTTAATAACCAACGTCAGGCTGTTGGACGAGCGGCGGTAGTGGATGTGGGACGGGTTCAGCCTGAGGTGCCTCTCACCGGCATGCCTAGTTTCTTTCTCGGAGTTGGATCATCAAATTAGTGATGGACTGAGTGGTCCAAAGCCATTCACTATCTGCATCAGATGGAACATTATTGGCAAAGTGGTGTCAGGAAGTATAAGCTAGCCATTCACCATCTTCGCACACTGAAAAATAATGCTATGAATAATTCTCTCTCCTCTGTGTAGTGCCGACAATAAAATGACCCGTACCTTGGTGATGTCACTCATGTGAGTGACCAAAAAATGTTGGGTAATAATGAACAGGTACCATAATGTCAGACCTATGTGTAGTGAGCTCGAAGGAAAGTGGATGCTGTCCAGGTGACATCTTCTAGTAAGTGCTAAATACCCAAAGACAAAAATGAAAGTAAGAAGTTTAAACTAACCAAAATAGTGTCTATCAAAATTAAAAATTTAAAAGTAACACAATTTCCCGGCAACTCTGCTAAAAATTTGTTAGTAATTTTAGACAACGCAAGCGTACGCATGAGTAATATAATTATAAATATGATTTTGAACTCACGATTAAATTTTTAACTATCAATTTACTTTTATTTAAGTTACAAAAAGACATTTTTTCTTTCGATTGAATTATTAGTAAAACATAACAAATTAAAAACAAATTAATTTCAATTAACTAAAACCTAGGAATACAATTTTAATCAAATTACTTACATTTCTCAATTAATCAATTTGTTCGAGTTAATTAACCGAGAAGCTCTAATTTTCTAAAAGTCTCTCTTAATAATTGATTAGAAATATTGTTAGAGATTAAATTGACTATATTCTTGTGTGAATAAAATAGTCATGATTCATTAAATTAGGATTCTCAATTAAACTCACGGTCTGCACTTGATGATTGTACGTTATTATATTTGCATCTAACATGCAAATCTTTTCTCAAATTCTTTACATGTGATAATATTAACTTAATTAATGACCAAATAACCAGATTAACAAAAAGCTCCCGACATAATAAAATACTCAAAACGAATCAAGAATTAAAACAAACAAATATTTACTTAGGTTTCATTCGTGTTCAAACCATAATTCTAGAAAAAAAGGAAATTAGATAGTCATAGAATGACAACCGAAAAGGATAGTAGAGAAGGAGAGATAAAAATTAGTTATTGCTCCCTGTCACGATAGTCCATCGAACGGTGTCGAAGACTCCACAAATATCTTTAGGAATCGAGTGTCAAAAATTTTTGTTCTCTTTCAAAATTTCGATTCTCCAACCTATTTTTGTTGTCTGGTGTGTGTTGTATTTATAAATCGTAATTAAAACGGTCGGTTAATCCTAATTAGCATATCTAGGTTGTGTAAAATATCAACAAGCACACTTGTGCTCGTAATGAGCGCAATACCGTTCAATTTCTAGTTTCTTAAAATTGTTCATGACCATAGTAGCACCCATGATGAGTGTCACATCGTTGAGCTACTATCTTCGACATTTCTTTAGAGAGCGGAATGGTGCTTAATTACTGTTTTGCATTATCTTTTTCATCTTCTTGAGCACAGGTGATCTCCTGGGACTTGGTTGCACTGGATTTTCAGTAATTTCACAATTTTGTTACTTTTATTTATAGTTAAATTCAAATCTCTGTATAAACATATTACTTTGAAAATACGCTAAAAAAGAACTCAAAAAAGCATTAGAAACTTTCAAACTTGCAAAACTTATGGTTGCCAACATACATATATTATAAAAAACTGACATACTATGAGATATTACATGTCGGGATTTTTTGGTTGATATATAACACAATATAGTTTTGAAAACCATGATGCATGAGTGAATACAGTAAAATAAATTTGTACCTCAACCGTGATGAGTCTTCTTACACTAGGTGGTATCTTCGGGGAAAGTTTTGAAGTTGGCAAACTTGTAACAATATTGACATAAGAACCCTTCTAAAACTATAAGAATAATGACTAGGTCCTATGTCCAAAAGGTAAAAACTCGATAAGTGGTAGACATGCATATTTGCCCCCCATAAGAAATAGCCTAAGGTTTTCCAAATATACATATGGTGCTTACCTCCACAAGGTGGCGTCGTGGTGCCTGAACACTGCCTACACCTCGGCACACAAACAAGTGGCTGCACATGTTTGCACAATGTCCAACCCTACTGTCTCACATTCCCAGTCCCACGACACTCATGGGTCGGGTCTTGAATCTAGCCATTCTCTAATAATACCATCGGCATTGTGGCGGCAACAAAAGCGCACTGAGGTGCTGATTGCCTCACACCCCAGAAAATTCATCAAGAGGCTTCCATCATTTGGGCCATGGTGCTCCGTGTGTTTTTCAAATCCGTTTTTCGTAAAAGTTCTAATGTTCTACCAATTCTTTCACAAATAGGTCATACCCACATTCATGCCATAAGGATTTGCCATAAGGATTTAAAAACAATCAATATAAGTTATATTTAACCAATGTCTTCAAGTTTTCATTCTTGAAATTGTATTTCGACAAAATCATATAAAAACTGTTGTCTCACATTGGCAGAACTAAATATTTAGATCTTGTACAAATATGAGGGGGATTTCCTCACTCGTAAAGTTAGTTTTTGGAATAAGTTCAACTCTCTCATTTTTTATCATGATATCAAAACTAAGACTATACGATATGAAGACTGATCAAATACGCTAAATGTGAAGAAAAAAAACTTATCACGCTAAACGTGTGGGCGGATGTTGTTTCATACTTGAATCTAGTTTTTACAGTGAATCGTACCCTGTCACTTTTTATCAAAAACTAACAAAATTGGGTTTAAAATCACTCAAAGAACTTTGATTTAGAACAAAGATTTGTACGTTGGCAAAGCGTTGAATAACTCTTTAAATCTTGATTTGTCTGAAATTTAAATGTTACCGAGAATGTTGTCAACCAACTTTAAGTTATCAAGTACTATTTTGATTTTACCACCGCGGTGATTCTCTATTTTTTACTAATTTTGATGACTGAGACAAATAATTATCCATTTAACACAGTAATTAAATATGGAAATCAGAATCATAAAATGCAAACAAAATTAGTCAAAGGTTTATTTATTTATAAAATTGGGGGATGTTACGCCTTGCAAATTTCACGTAGATCAAACACGTAGAATGAAAGTTCAGAAGTCCAATCCATCTCATCCATATTTGGGAAACTACATATATTTTATGGGATGGTAGAAAACGGGCTTGAATGACCTCTAATAAATATGAAAAGAACTAAACAAAACTAACTTTTTTAAACGTTTCTGCAGAAGAAGGTCGAATCAGACCACAGCAATGGCGGATAAATGACTGAATCTGCATTTCCTGCGTTTAGACAGCTGTTGAAGCAGCAAAGTTAATAAAATCCAGGCTTAGAAGAAGCACAATGGCCCCACTGGATGTCTGCATGGATATTCTGGACCCTAGAAGACAAATAGAAGGGCATGGGACTCCCAAAAGAAAAGCAAGTAGAAAATGACTTGTAATTCTACTCATTAAAGTGATGGAGGAGGTGAATGCTACAGTTCAAAGGGAGGGTTCTTCTCCTACACAGAAGTTGCCAGGATTGGAAACACAAAGGGTTTTGAATTGTCTGCCATCTTCATTATACTTTTACCTCTGGAATACACAACATCTTCTGGATAGATAGTGATGACACATAATTGATTGTGAAACTAGATTGACATGTCTAATATTTCTGAGTGTAGACACTACGAAAAGAGCAAAGAATGTACGATATGACGAGTACAAAAGAATAGTGAAAACTTGCATGTTTTTTTTACAAGCTTGTTCGATATTATTTTCACTTTCGAATTTTGTCGACAGAAAGAAAGAATTAAATTTATACATTGTTATTGTAAAGATAAAATTTATATAGAGAAGCTCAAAAGAGAATCAAAGTTATCTTAAAAATGACAAAATGTTAAAAATATAAACTTAATTCAAATAATATATTTAGTTATTGTATGTTTTTAATATAATTTTAATTAAAGTCTATGTATTTGTGAATAGTCACCTAAAGAGTTGAGATTCATGTATGTGTAGGTACATTGGTTCATATATTTAGGTGATTCATTAAGTGTTGGTTCATATGAGTTAGATAAAACATGTGGTTCATGTATTGTTTTACATATGTACCAAATAATCCTATAAATAGAATGTGAGTTAGACATTTTGAAATTAAGCCAATTGCCAAAAGCATTTCACTAAAATAGTTTCTCTCAAATTCTCTCCTCTCCACTTTACTTTTTCATTCTCTAAAAATCTCTTTTCCTCATTACAACAAATTGGTATTAGAGCTCAATATTTTTTTTTCTATTTGGTAGAAATGTCGAATTCTACATTTCTTTTCCATTTCCCTCAACTTATCAATGACAATTACAAGAATTAGTGCATTCGTAGAAAAACTTTTCTTGGCTCACAAGACGCGTGGGAGGTTGTCGATAGAGGCTATGAAGATCCTCATGATGATTCTGCCATGACTCTTAACTAAAGGGAGACTCTCCAAAGAACACGTAAGAGAGATCAACAAGCTCTTATCCTTATTCATCAATGTTTAGATGAAGCCATGTTTGAGAGAGCATCAAATACAACCTCTGCCAAGCATGCACGAGAGATTCTACAAAATTTTTATCAAGGAGTTGATAAGGTTAAGAAGACACGTCTTCATTTCTTAGAAAAAGAATTTGAAGTGCTGCGAATGTGAGAATCTGAGTCCATAGCGGATTTCTTTTGAGGGTTTTGGTAATCGTAAACCAAATAAAGAGATATAAAGAAAAAATGGAAGATGTTCATGTCAATGAAAAAGTTCTTCACTCGTTATATTCTAAGTTTGATTATGTGGTTGTAGCTATCAAGAAGTCTAAGGATTTAGCTACCATGATAGTTGACCAAATCATGGGTTCTTTACAAACTCGTGAACAGAGAATCAACAAGAAGAAGGAGGAGCCGATCAAGTATATTTTGGCCACCAAGCTCTTAGTGAAAGAAAAAAAGAATGAACATGGGAGAAGCCAACAAGGAAGTGGACATGGACAAGGACAAGGACTTGGACATAGACAAGGTAGAGAAAGAGGTCGAGGATGCCAAAATTTCAGCAATGAAGAGAAGAGCCATTTTGAGAAAGAGGGCGGTAGATGAAGTCATTCAATACAAAATGATCGATCAAGTGTTCAAAAGAGTTTTCCAAAGGAGACAACATTTAGAAAAGGCAAACTACTTTAACTTGGTCTCCTCTTCATTGATGATTTTAGCAGAAAAACTTGAGTTTATTTTTTGAAGGATAAATCTCAAGTTTTTGGAGTTTTTAGAAAATTTAAAGTATATGTAGAAAAACAAAACGAAGATTTTAATAAAGCTTTGAGATCGAACAATGGAGGTGAATTTACTTTTAACGACTTTAATGAGTTATATGAAGCAAATGATATACGACAATTTCTAAAAGTTTCATGACCTCCACAACAAAATGACGTGGTTGAAAGAATGAATTGGACCATTCTTAATATAGCTAAAAGTGTGTTAAAAAGCAAGAAGATGCCAAAAGAGTCCTGAGCAGAAGCAGTTGATTTTGCCATCTAGCTATCCAATAAATGTCCAACGAGAAGCTTGTGGGATAAAACACCTCAACAGGCGTAGAGTGGAAGGTTGAGAGTGTTTGGAAGCATTGGTTATGTGCATGTCCCAAATCAAGAGAGATCAAAGTTTGATGATAAAAGCAAGAAATATATCTTCATCAGTTATGATCAACGCTCCAAAGGTTACAACCTTTACGATCCAAGTCTTGAAAAGAAAATTATTAGTAGAGACGTGAAGTTCAATGAAGAAGATTGTTGGATCTGGAGTGATCAAGACAAAGAGAGGTATGAATTCTTTCTTTTCTTTGATGAAAAGCAAATAGTGAAGTTCAAGGGCCCGCTACACCTCCGATATCACCAACAGTATTAGATATACCTTCATTTTCTACAACTGAAAGAGAGCCTTGTACGAGAAGTCTTTAAGATTTTTATGAGGTAACATAAAATCTAAGTGAAAATCTAACTCTCTTTTGTCACTTTGTCGATTGTGAGCCTTTAGTATTTGAAGAAGCTATGAAAGATGAAAAGTGGAGGATAAAATGATTTTTAATTGAGAAGAATGAGACGTGGGAGGTAACAATCATTTCAGAAGACCAGAAGCCCATTGGTGTGAAGATGGTGTTCAAAGAAAAGAAGAATGCAAAAGAAGAAGTGGAGAAATACAAAGTTAGGTTAGTGACGAAAGGATATAGTCAACAACCAGGTATCGACTATGGTCAAGTATTTGCTCCTATTGCTTGCTTAGAAACTATCTAGCTGATTATTTCATTAGCAGCTCATAAGAGATAGAAGATTTATCAAATGGATGTCAAATCGGCATTCTTGAATGAGAGTTCTCGAAGAAGAGATTTATGTTGAACAATCTCAAGGGTTATAAAGACAAAGTATTGAAGCTAAATAAAACATTGTATGGCCTAAAACAAGCTCTAAGAGTCTGGAATAATCGAATCGACAAGTACTTCCTCGAAAATGGGTTTATCAAATGTCCATATGAACATTCTCTCTATGCTAAGATGCGTAAAAAAATAGATATCTTATTTGTTTGCTTATATGTTGATGATTTAATCCATATGGGGAATAATATAAATATCTACGAAGAATTCAAGCAAGCAATGACCAAAGAGTTTGAGACGACAGATATTGGTTTTATGTCATACTATCTTGTCATGGAGATCAATCAAAGATATGATAGTATTTTCATATCTCAAAAAGATTTTGCAAACGAAATTATAAAGAAGTTCAAGATGGAGAATCGTCAGCCTGTGGATATTTTCATGGCATGTGGAGTAAAATTATCGACGAATGAGGGAAAGAAAGTTAATTCCACAACTTTCAAGAGCCTTGTTAGAAGTTTGAGATTTTTAATTTGCACAGACCATATATACTTTTTGGAGTTGGACTGGTTAGTAGATTAATGGATGCACCAACCATGACACAATTTCATACGGCAAAACAGATTTGATGTATCGAAGGTATAATTAATTTTGTCCTGCTTTATTCATTTTCTGATGAACTTAAGCTTATTGAATATAACAATAGCGATTGGGGTGGAGATATAAATGATTGAAAGACCTCAACAAGTTTTGTATTCTACATGGTGTGCTACTGGTTTTATATGGAGTTCAAAGTATCAACAAATTGTGATTCTATCCACCAATGAAATTGAATATATTGCAACTACATCTTATGTATGTCAGGTAGAATGGATGAAAGGATTATTGAAGAAGTTGCAAATGCCACAAGAAAAGCTACAGAGATTTCTATTGACAATAAGTCAGTTATTGCATTGGCGAAGAATCTTGTGTTTTATGATAGAAGCAAATATATAAATACAAGATATCATTTCCTTCGTGTCTGCATTGCGAAGTGTGAAATGCAAGTAAAATATGTGAAAACCGACAATCAAGTTGTTGATATTTTTACGAAGCCTTTCAAGCATGACATTTTCAACAAATTAAGAATGATGCTTGCAGTACAAGGAATTAAGCTTAAGGGAGAATATTGAAAATATAAGCTTAATTCAAACAATATATTTTAGTTAATGTATGTTTTTAATATAGTTTTGATTAAAGTTTATGTATTTGTGAAGAATCACCTACTTAGATGATTCATTAAGTGTTAGTTCATGTATTAGATTAAATAAACGACTCATGTATTGTTTTATACATGTATCAAATAATCATATAAATAGGATGTGAGTTTAGACATTTTAAAATTAAATAAATAGTCAAAAGCATTTCAATAAAATAGTTTCTCTCAAGTTCTCTTCTCTCCATTTTGTTTTCTTCCTTTTCCAAAAATCTATTTTCCTCCTTCCAACGCAAAAATGGTGTTAATATTTCACCTAAGTAATTTGAAAAGTTGTTTTCAAGGTTAAAAAGTAAAAAAAAAAAACACTTTTTAAATGTTGTTTTAGAAACTGCATATAAAAGGAATTGGAGAAGCTCAAACTTTATATAGTGACCTAGAAGTTCAAATATATTATTAATTATCTTAATTATGCACTGAGCTTACTAGTAAAAGAATAATGTTAAGCTTAGATAACTGCTGAGAAAAAAATAGTCTGTAAATTCAATTATGCCCAGATCTTTTCCTCATCTTTATGTGATTAAAATACAATCTTTTGTCAAATATGCCAAAAAAAAAAAAGATAATAGCAATTTTGAATGGTTCGATAACGTACTGATATCCGCGACACTATACTTTGTCCCGACTTCCAATTATAAATAATAGGTATACAAGAAAATCTTTTCCAAAATAAATTAGAATAAATCAAAAACAAATAAAAATTAATATTCTTGACAAACTAACAAAAAGAAAGAGAAATTATCGATTTTAATCTTGTACTATACTTGTAATTTTAGGTAGTCTCCTCTATTAAAAAAATCGGCAAATCGAACTATGTACTATGATTCCATTATCGGTCTTGACCTTCCGTCAACAATTCTGTTACATTTCTATTTAAAAAAATTAAAGATATTTTAAAAAATTACCAAACGACATTTGATTTACTTGAAACTTTTACCACATATTTACTACGTGATGAGAAGATAATCTGAAAATTTTCGTGAGTTTTGAACATTTGTACAATTTATTGTTATTTTATAAAAATATTATAATAAATCATACAAATTTTAGAAAATCGATAATGGAATCATAGTACATAATGTGATGAACATATGATAAATATTTCAAGTAGAATATCATTTGTTATTTCTTAACAATTAATTTATAAAATAAAGAAGGAACTTTGATTAATTTCTAAAAAAATACTAAAAAATATTCTATTTACTTAAAAATTTTACCACGTATTCATCACATCATGGGGAGATAATCAAAAAATTTTCGTGATTTTTAAAACTTGTATGATTTATTATAATATTTTCATAAAATAACAAAATAAAATTACAATAAATCTTACAAGTGTTCAAAAATTACAAAAGGTTTCAGATTATCTTATCATCATGTAGTAAACATGTGGTAAACGTGTTAAGTAAATCAAATATCGTTTGGTAACTTTTTAAAATACCCCTTACTTTTTTAAATAGAAACTTGACGAAATTATTGATGAAAGGTCAAGACCGATAACAGAATCATAGTACATAGTTCGATTTGTCGATTTTCTTAGTAGAGGGGACTACATGAAGTTTTGGGTATAGTACATGGTTAAAATCAATAGTTTCTCAAAAAGAAAAGACTGATCTTGGCAGACTGATTGATAACACAACCCAAGTAATTGAAACTGAAAAAATTACTAACCTCATTGACACGAAGGGCCTCTTGAGATATTGACAGAAGAAGAGAAGAATTGAGCATTTGGTCTTTCATACAAGATAAAATAAAACTAAAAAATCACTTTTTCCCCTATTCTTTTTCTATGTTCACCAATCGGTTGCACATCCTTTAATTTTTCTCTCTTTAAATTATCAAAATCTCTATCTCCTTTAAAAAACCTTATGATAGACAAATGGCATTAACTCCCACCCTCCACCTCATGGTTTCATCATCATATGAGACTCCTCATTAGTGTTAATCTTGTCACCAAAAAACTCTTCTGCTTTAATTTTATCTCGCTTTCAATTGTATCGAACATCAATATATTTAGATCTTAAATAAAATATTGGACTCTTGTAAATGCCAAGAGCACTCCGACTCTTATAGTAAACGACATATATTTCTTGTGAAATACTCAACTCCCGTAAAAGCTTTTTTATCCACAAAATTTTCTTGCAAGTTTCAACAACCGTCAAATACTTTGCTTCTTAAGTTGACATAGCAACAAATCATTTTCAATTTAGATTGCCAACATACAACTCATGCTACAAAAGCAATCACATCCCTAATTTGATTTCCTTAAAACAACGTCTCCAGCATAATAGCATGTTATAACCATGCATCACAGTTCACCATTACCATAACACAACTATTTTCGATAATACCTCTAAGATATCTAAGAATTTACTTAATTGCTTTCTGGTATTATTTTTTTGTACCAGAAAGAAATTAGCTAATTACTTCTCACTATTATTGGTAAGGCATGGTACACGTGAATTCTTTCACTTTATCACTCGTAGGACTTTGATTCAAACTCAATTTAAAGTGAGTTGCAAGTAGAGAACAAACTAGTGTTGTCTTGCTCTGTTGAATCTCTCAAATATCTTTTCAATGTTCTTTTCCTCAAGCAACTACAATAGTCAATTTTGTTCATGCCAAAAAGTTATTTTTGTGGATCTCAAGTCTTTCATCACAGAGACTTATCGAGTTCTTTCTTCAACATGTCGATATTTTTCACATCCGAATCCATAACCAATATATCATCTACATATAATAGTATAATGATGAAATTAATACTAATCTCTCTTTAGAAATATGTAATGGTTTGAATTAGTTATATTATACCCTTGACTTGTCATGAAAAATGCAAAAAAAAATTTACCACCGTCTTGGTATTTGATTTAACCCTTGTGAGCTTTTTCTTGATTTTATGGACAAAATTTTCTGTCTTTGATTTTAAAGCATTCTAATTGTTCCATATAAATTTTCTCTTCTAAAGCCTCTTGAAGTAAAGTTGTATTCACATCGAGTTGTTAAATCTTAAGATTCAAGCAAACACACAATGAAGACTTACAATTTTCTCAAGAAAACTTAGTATTCAATGTGAAAATTTTAACTTATTTTCAGTTTCGACCTTATTGAAAAACTAATGAGTTTGTCATCAAGTTTCATTTCTTTGCACGCCTAAACCCTAAACCACCTTAGGAACATATTTAAGCATCCTTATTGCATTTTGTATTGAGTTTTTTGGAGATTAATAAGAATTTCGAGGTAATTTTCATTAAAGCTTCAAGAGCATTGACTCCAAGGTAAGCAAGCATAGGCAGTCCTTTGACTGATTGAAGTTATAGTCTCCATTACTTGAAGCAATTGGTGGCTTGCAAGTTCTTATTAACATTTTTCCTCTTCAAACTCTTGGTAGTTGGAAAATAATAGGAAAAGTGTACACCATAGCCCAAGAAGTGTTGTCACTTTCCTATGAGAGTGTACATTCTCCGAAAGTGCTCAAGTTGCTTACCAGATTAGTCACGAATTTCTCTTTTTCTTGTATTTTTTTTTTAACGATAATTTCAGAATATAATCTTAACTCATGACCTTAGATCTCCTCCGAATTTCGTATCAATTTGGATCTAATTTGATATAAATCTTGATTGTTGAATTGCGGTGCTAATTGAATTTAGCCGAGTAACACCGACCTTGGAATTTCGATTTGTCTAACATATAATTTGCAGGGTTGAATCGTATCAACGATCAACAACGCTACAAATTTATTCAAAAATTAATGATAACATAAAAATAGTTGTTTTTACAATGTCAATCTCAACCCTCCATAATCTTCCATTTGTCTATGACATGAAGGTGGAGGTCATTTATATGAGCTCACAAACTCAATAGGAATTCCAAGTGCTATATTTGATATTTTAAAATTTATAAAGTGTTCATGCAATATGTATAAAAATATTATCTAAAAAAAGTGGTTCTAAAAGTCATAAGTAGAGTAAAGTATCTAAAAAGTACAATATCCTATGGTAATAATAAAATAGTGCAACTACTTTAAGAATATAAAAAATAATTAGTCACACAAATTATTAGTAAAAATGAAATCACTCGCAAACTTAAAATTAGGGTCCAATAGGCATACAAGGAATAAAGTGATTTTGAAATAATGGATGTACAAGATAATATTTTTTTTTAGAATAAACCAGAAGAAATAAAAAATAAATGCAAGAATAATAATTCTCAATAATCAACATTCTCAACTAACAAGAGAAAAAACAGACTAGTCTCACCACTTTGACAGATGACACAACTCGAATGATTAAGTCTTATCTCGTCCGCACAAAGAACCTTCTGAAATGTTGACTGAATCAGCATTAACTCCAACGTTTGATCTTTAAAATAATCATCAATAAAACAAGAGTAAATTAGAGGCAAATTCGAAAGGAACTAGAATTTGAGGTTTAACTGGGTAACTAAAGCAATTACACTCTAGCTATGCATGGAGGACATCTTACCTGCTGACGAGCCAAACATGCAACAAAAGAAGGACGCCTGTACATAACAACTTGCCTACCTCTTTCATAGCTGGGGGTTTAATTTCTCCCTGGAAGATGCAAGCCTTTTGTAATGAAATAGATCTTCCTTCTTACCTTCCTATAGCTGCAATTTTCACCGTTCTAACTGATTTTTCTGCAGGTATTAGTATCCATGAATACACAAGCAATCTGATTAAACGCATTGTTGCTGAGAAAGCCCTATAAAAAGTCCAACTCTCTGAACCTGAAGTTGTGATGCCACTTGCTAGGGAGAATTAGATAATTTAATGTATCTGATTATTTATGAGTCGTAGAAATACATTATGTAGTTAGCGCACCAAAACAGAGATATTACACATGTTACGACAAGTTCTTCTCCAAACCAATTTTAGGATAAAAAGAATGTAACTCTTGAAGAAACTTATCTTGGTTACCCAATTAGATTAAGGTACATAGCCTCTCAAAGATGGATGATTGTATTGGAGAAATGATCTAAATGGTCGAGGGTTAAGGAAATAACTCCATGAGATGCTCGTAGAAATTTCGATCGTTGAAGAAGATTGCATCCACGACACAACGGATACTTCAAGACTATCTGTCACAAAATTTGCTTTTATTTGAGACCAATTAAACCTTTGTGGCGTTTACTAATAGACAGAAGAGTCGGTACTTCACATGGAGGAAAAACCCAATCCCATGGGGTGATGCATCGTTAGTTAATTATTTGAAGCTGAATTTATGTGACAGACACTTATCTGAAAGTGGGGGTGTGCGTAATCTCACATCGCGCCAAACTTGAAAAATACATAATTTATAAATAGATATCTTCTTCTTAATTAGTAGAACACGTGTTACGTTAACTCTAAAAACAAAACCCTAAGGATAACCTTACAATTTCCTTTAAAGGGATATTGATTGAGTCATGAATGAGATATTTTTACACTTTATCAGGCATCATAAGGCATCTTGAGGATAACCACATGCATTGTAACCTTCAATTATTGACATTGTGTCAGTACGATATAAATGGTGATTGACTAATATATCAAATAAATGAACTAGCATATATGACTTTGTTTACATAGGAACCCAACTATGGATACTTACCCATGGTGTCATACATGTCTCCTTTGGGGTGCAAAAACTTAAACCTCACGAGGAACAAGTCTAGACGTGTTGTTTCCATGTCAAAGCAAGCGTAGACACGCAGTCTTTTTTAATAAATATTATTCGATAACTTATGAAATTAAATTAAATTAAAATAAAAATAAAAATAAAAAAAGGATGGGATTTTTTGAAATGCTTGTTTTGTTTGCAAATAAAAGTTAGGAAGGATATGAATGTTCTGTGAGCTTTCCGACGTGGGGGCATAATTTAATGGATATGAACACTCTGCCATCTTCAACCACTACGCAACACCTCTTACACAGACAGTGGATAGACAAAGCCAATGAATTGGCAGTTTTTCAAACCCCCCCTCCCTACTGTCTTCTATCTTCATATGACATCTTTGATTGATGTCTAGGTTTTCTTAGTTTTTTTTTTCCTTTTTTTGACTTTCTTTTATAATAAAACTCTAAGCATTCATTATATATTATGATATTATTATTACTTCCCGTCTATTATAATAATATAAATAAGCTTGTTGGGGTCTAAACATGCATAGAGACACATTTGCAATTACTTTAAACTATGATAGTGAGAAGGGTAATTGTACATTTCAAAATATGCGAGGTCATGATCCTCGATTCTTATGGACGAGAAAGACATTTGTGGTCGACTCGATTCGTCCCTCACGTTGCACGTACATTCGGATACGCAATCTTAACTTATCGATATACTAAGTCTGCAGTTTACTAACTTAGCATTTTAACGAATCTAGCATTTAAGAGTATCACTCACTAGTCTTAGTAATATATTATTTTAACTATTAATAACTTATCAACGTAATATTATAATGTAACATCAATATACCCATCTAACATTACAGAATTGTTTGTTATTTTATCAAACCCACATTTGGGCTGTTCATTTGTTTTATTGAAACCATAATAACCCAAAAGAAGCAAAAATTCAATTACAAATGTGACACTTTAATATTAATCGTAAAGGGCCATATGATGAAGTGGTCAATTTCGAGTTGTAATTGAACCGGATTTGTTCTAAGTTTTCATTTCCGATATTATCAGGAGAGGATTAAAAACCTAAAACAAATAGAGAAGGGTTCAAATCCAGCTAAATAAGAATTTCCCAAATCAAAGAGGCTTAGCACCAAAGAATTTCATTCTTCTCGTAGCTACCAAATAGACGGTAAGAATCAAAACCCCAATCACTCAATCACAATTCCAAGTTGCGAGAGGAAGACAAAGAAAGAAGCCATGAACTGCGTGAAGAAGAAGATGAAAATAAATGGATCGACGGAAAATATGCTGGCGCATGATCAAAAAGCACAGCCAAAGGACACGATCTTGGCACGTAATCCTTGGTTATCTATGAATCAGTCCTTCATTGGTACAAAGTTCTTTCTCTGCATGCAACGGAAAAGCACGGGAGTCCGTCGATTGTGTTGATCTGACGTGTGTCGTAGTCTAAAGGAATAGAGATAGTGGCAAAAAAGATGCAATGGCTAAGTGGAGGCAAATATGAGAGTGAGAATTTAACAATGTTAACATCTTTATCAGAAAAAGTATCAAAGTGGTTTAAATTGGTAAGTTTCGATATACATGGTTTAAGTTGTAGAATTTTAAAATACAAGATATTTGTCGCAATTATTTTTAAAGTACAAGATTTAAATTGATAATTATCTTAAAAAGAGAATAATGTTATGTTTACTTACGATTTTTATATTATAATCTTATCTTATGATGTGTTGTTTATGTATCATTTATTAATTAACGTAATAATTAAAAAATTATGAATAATTAATATAAAATATTAATTACTCTAATTAAGAAATTTAATTTAAACTTATTATGGGATAAATTGTTAGAAAAAATAAAAATAAAAATATTAAATTTATCATTAGTTTCTGAAAAAAAATCTATAAATCAAGGCTCAGAAGTCAGAAGGTGTGTCAAGGTCAATGAGAATGGGGAGGCGGAAGGTGACTCAACGCTCAATAACGACCATCAAAATTGGATCCATGGAGGCGGGTCCCGCCACAGAAAAAGAAGGAGGTCTTGGCGAAAAGTAGAAAACGTGGGTCCCACTCTGTCGACTGGCCACCCCGTTGGGGAACAGTGGGCTCCACCGACCATTACAGGAAATCTGGCTCATCCATCTCTTTTTACATAATCACCCTTTTATTATCCACGAATATCAAGAGTGCCACTTCCTACCTTCTGAAAAACGTTGGAAGCAGTTCAAGCAAATATAGCCTTTATTAGAAATTATTCACTTGATTTGACAATTTTGCCCTCCTAGTCTATGCATAGGTCTAATTAGAGTTGTAAGAGTAAAATAAATGGTGTTATTGGATAGTAATATACTTTTCAAAGAATTTAAATGATTTGATAGTTGCGACGAAAGATTTTTGCCCTCCTAGTCTATGCATAGGTCTTTTTACATAATCACACTTATATTATACACTAATAATTGAGACCATTCCACTATTGTAAAGATATTTAAATTACACAATAACTGTTAATCAAGTTACTTTATAAGTGACAATTAATTGTGTAAGTAGTAGTTTTATATGATGCTATAATTCAATATTTAAAAGTAACAATTATTATTATACATAATTTGTGATGTCCCTCGGTTATCTCAATATAATATTGTTCGTTTTAGAGTAAAATCTGAATGAATTTTGTAATAGATTAAACTTTCAATATTCTAGTATCTATAATGCATCGTGAATATTTATTATGAATGATATATGAATGTAAATTATGAAAGTTGTATCGAAGAAATTGTACAAAATCATTGAGAGTGTTAAGAACAAAACTGTTTTGTATTAATAGATTTGGTTGTGAGTATAATAATTTTTTCTGTGATAATTGGATTACTATGAAATTTAACGGTATTAAACTAAACATATAAAGGAAATAAAGACTTTAAAATGAAAGAAATTGGATGTGTGTAGCAAAAATTATTTACTTTTTAATATGGTGAATGCAGTTTACATTTTAAAATGCATTGCTTTGGTAAATAACTTTAAACTAGATCTTAGAGTGAGAATTTGAAGAAAGTTAAAGAAGAAAAAATGTTTCCAACACTTTGTAGCACATATCCATGCAATAATTTTGAAAAAAACCAATGTAATTAGAACACGTGGCAATCAGCATATGTTGGGTAAGCTGTTTACTTAAGTGGTTAATTAAGTATGATTAATGCTAATTAATTATGATTAATTACACTAATAATGTTGATTAACTTAAGACTAATCAAAACTAATTAGTTTCAATTAAGTATACTTAGACAAAAGTAATCATAGTATTTTTGTAACTAATCATGCAAGAAATGGTAAAATAGTATTTTTATATAGAGAAAAAGGATAGAATGATAAATCTACTCCAAAATCTCTCTAGAAAAGGATAGAGAATGCGTAGAGTTTAGTCATTTTTGTAGAAGATCAGAGAGGGGAGAAGAAAAGAGAGAAAAAGTGAAATTTTGGATTTGCTCTTAAAAGAAAAAGTTACTTAACTTGGTGAGACGATTCTATAGGACTAAAAATTAGTTCATCAGGTGAAATTTCGTGAAAAAGGAAGAGCATTCAATAGGTAAGTAAATCCTATATTTAGAATAGTTAATTTAACATTTATTTCATTGTTTAGATGAATATAGATTTAAATCATATCATTGATTCTGGTTAGACTTAGAATTTTGACTGTGAATTGAAGTGATTAAATGAATGTTTTTTTTTTATGTGAAATGAATGGTATTTTATGAAAATTTATATTTTCAAATTGTATTGTGATGTTAAAAATGAATATTTTGAAAACATTGTTTTTAATCAATGTAATATGTTGGTTTTCAAAACGATATGCATGGGTGTGTTGCATGGTTTTGCCTCAATTCTAAATAGTTGGATTTGTCTCTTCCTGTGCGATGTGTATGACTATGGAAATAAAAAGAAGATCAACTTAATGTTCTTATTGAATTGAAAATCTCTAAACCTTGAAAGGAAGCAATGCATAGGGTCTTACAGCACTGCCGGAGAAAGTCTCGGAACATGTAAGATTGTGTGATAGTTATACATGTTAGAATTAGAGTACATTGCATTTTTAACATAAACATTTTGATGTTAAAATATGCATTGGAGTTTTCTTAAAAAATAGTTTTAATCATGCAAAGTTCATTTTATTTGTATTGGATTTATTTGATGAAAATAATTTCAACAATGGTTGAGTGATTTCAAAATATTGATTTCGAGCATGTATATTTTTAGAGCAACTACATGGCTTTCAAAAGAACATGATTTATATGATTTTCAAAGAATCGTCGTAGTGGAAAATGAATATTGATTCTATATAGTATTAATAGAGTTTAGATTAGTTATTTTATGTGTTAGATTAGTTTATTAAACTAAAAACTCATTAGGTGGATAATTTATATTTTCAGATATTGAGAACGTTCACTGAGAGAAAAAATATAGGGCAATATAAAGTTTGCGAAGAGACATAAGTGAACTATCAGGTAAATGGTCTTTTTATTTGAGTGAAATGTTTGGTTTTTCTTTATATAAATCTTTTTAAAAGGTCACATGTAATGACCTACTGCTGCATTAGTTTCAGTGCTAGTACTCTGATATTTATATAAATTTTCAGTGTATAAAATATATGTTGTTTTCTTTATGCAATGAATGTTTTATGTTTTAAATGTTTTTATTAAATAATAAATCAAATTGATTTTAAATGGAGCATCCTAATTTAGATACAAGTTGAAGAAGTATGTTCCATAAACTCATAACAAACTATGCATGTTAGAGGTGAATGCCAATGAAAGTATCCCTTCGATGTTCGACGCCTTCCCATTTTAAGAATCCTCTATTTCGTCGGGGGGTCCGATTGGTGGAATCGGATTCTGACAGATTTATTATTGAGTTTAGTCCAAAATGTATTATATGAAGCAGGAATGAAAACTATAATTTTAAAATATTCAATTTCTACTGTCTTAAAAAATAAGGGAGCCCAGTCCATATCAATGAGGATATACAATCTTACATCTCTAATAATCATCAAAAGCTGATGAAAGTTACTTAATAAATTGTGACAACTCTACATGTCATACTAGTACCAATTACTTAAAAAGATACGAAAGGAGTAATATTTTTCATCAAAAACCCAAAAGTTGAGATCGATCGAGACGCAACAATGGTGAGGTATTGGAATCTTGGAAACATTGCAGCCAAGACAAAAACCAGGGTTTCCATCTGTTGGGAAAGATTCTGCCCAAATTTGACTTAACATTACACTATTCCTTTTTCAAGATTCCAAAACTAGGGTTCCTTATTTCTCCACTTCCCACGGTGTGATTTGATTCTTCAATCAACTTTTGCTCTCATTTTGTTTTATCATTTAATTCTCTAGAGAAAATTGTAGGATCAAAGCATTGAGTTCCATCATTTTGGGAATTACCCACTTCTTTTCATTTAGTTGGGTTTACCTAATTTTAGCTTCTAAGGGATAACCTAATTTCGTTTCAATATCGACGTCTTAAAACTTTGGATCGGGCACATGTTAGTAGCAATTTTAAGACAACAAAGTGATCACAAAATAAATAAAGAAATATATATATATATATATATATATATATATATATAAACTAACAATAATATATTTTACACTCTATCATAACTTTTATGTGTCATTAATTTGTTACTAGAATATTATAATAACTGCAGATTTACTTAAAATAATACATGACATGCACAAATAAATTAATAACACATAATTATTGCGTATGAATACAAAAATAATACTACTTTAAATAAAAATTTTCAAATAATAATAATAATAGAGAATGTATTAAAATTTAGGAAATTAAATATGACCAAACAACCTTCCAACGTACGTCACCATGCATCATTCGAGAAAGTTTCAACTGAGAATAATGGATGTAATTATTTTCAAACGTGGGCCACTCGAAATTACTGCCTAAGGGGCATTCATGTAATTAACATGAAGTAGAAGGGCAGTATCGGTAGGATGATGATGCCTGAAATATGAAGTGTTTGACTAGAATAATCCTGCAGAATAAAGTTCTTACTCATATCTCAAATGCAAATGAAAAGTCTACCTTAGATTTGTTTAATAGACTAACGTTAGTCTCTCTAGTTTCAAGTTTACTTAATTTTAATTTATTTTACAAAGGTTTCTTGTCTAAATTCTATAATAAATTGTCAAAAAATAATATCGATAAGTTCATCCAAGTGATCGTGTTTAAGTGACACAACTGAGTATAGTTTCTCTCTCCCCTCTTTCGTCTTTTTTTACGTGGGAATATGTTATATGAAACTTAGAACAATCTAATATGAGAGCTCAATTCATACCAGTGAAATTGCGTAATCTCACATCGATTATGATAGTAAAAAGTAAATGATGTAAAAGTAAAATTTTTCTCTCACTACTACGATATATTTTGAGCTAACCCTAAAAAATATGTGTTTACTATATTTTAAAACTGATAATATTGTACTAAGAAAACTTGCCCTTTGGGTTAGCTGCAAAGTATAAAAATATACGGTCACGTGATATTTATTAACCAAACAAGCATTCAAAAATGAATTCGAGTCATAATTTGGAAGAGAAGATTAAAACTACGGTTCATAATCTGTAATAATAAACACTAATCAATAATGGGCGACAAAATAAAGATGATTCAAGTTTTTGTTATGGCAATGACATATGGGGAGAGATGGCGCAGGATAAGAACGGTGGGCGTCGTCTTATGTAGTGGAGGCTGGCATAGCCATGAATATGTGCCAAATGAGCCTTGAGAAGGAGATCATATATTCTTCTTCAAGGTAGAAAAAGAAAACAAGAGTTTCTCAGAGTTTGAGGTTCTAACTTCTCTAACGAATGAATGATTGATTGGGCAGTTCATTGTCCTGGAGCGTCTCAAAAAAATTACTCAAAATTTCAGGTGGGAATTCTGACATACTCATTTCTTTCTTATTACTTAATCTATTTTCTGCTTATTCACTTGTAGTTTTCCCCTTTTTTCACGGCGTTTTGGCATTTTTGAAATTGGGTTTCTTTCATTTTTCCTGTCTAAGTCAGTAATGGTAAAGAATTTCTTCGAAAAGACGTACGGTTTGTTCGTATCTTCTCCAATCGGATCGTTTTTTACTGTTTCTGCCGTTACAATTCTATATATAAACGCATAATTGTATTGTATTTTGTAGAACCCATTATCGAAAACTCTCGTTTCCCTTTCTTCTTCGGGGCTTTTTTTTTCCATTCCACAGAAAATACCATCGTTTTAGTCTTCTTTTTTCGTATTCTTCATGGTGCTACTGTAATTTTTCAGTTTATGGGTCTGAGAGATTGTCTAGAGAAAGAGCAACGAAGCTGCTGAATTGGGAATTTTCAGCCAGTGTTGCAGGTTCCGTTTCAAAAATCTGATGAACACCCAATTTTAAAAGAACACAGCAAGGTTCAGAAATGAAGTTTATGAAACTTGGATCTAGGCCTGACACTTTTTACACCACAGAGGGCGTAAGGTAGGATAGGAGATGACCTCTCTGGTTCACTAATGGAGTTTTGTTTGGTTTATGATATTCTTCTGAGGAAGAATAAGATCTGAAATAGTTTTTCAATCTCTGTTCAGGTCTGTTTCCTCTGAAGTTTCAAGTGATGTCATAATTCAAGTAAAAGGAAGTAGATATTTACTTCATAAGGTAAAGCTTTCCTTCTTCTATCAACATTTTATATTGCTCTCTTGCTGATTTTTAGCATTTGAATTGATTTATTATGTATTTTATGGGAGGTAGTTTCCTCTTCTATCCAAGTCTTTGAGGCTGCAGAGGCTTTGCTCGGAATCTCCCGAATCATCGCACCACCAAGTGATCCAACTCCCCGATTTTCCAGGCAGTACCGAGGCATTCGAGCTCTGCGCCAAGTTTTGCTACGGAATAACAATTACTCTTAGCGCCTACAATATCGTATCAGCTAGATGTGCAGCCGAGTATCTGCAGATGACGGAGGATGTAGAGAAAGGTAACATGATCTACAAGATTGAAGTTTTCTTCAATTCTTGCATTCTAAATGGATGGAGAGACGCCATTGTTGCTCTACAAAGCACAAAAAGCTGTCCTCAATGGTCAGAAGAGCTTGGAATTACCAACAAATGTGCAGAAGCCATAGCTGCTAAGGTCTTAAAACACCCCTCAAAGGTGATCCTCTCCCATAGCCATTCAAGAAGGGCTAGAGATGATGCGTCCAGCAATGGCGGCGAAAGCCAGAAGCATAAACCAAAAGGGTGGTGGGGGGAAGACATTGTAGAGCTAGAAATAGACCTTTATTGGAGAACAATGGTAGCCATTAAAGGTGGGAAGATCCCTTCCAATCTAATTGGCGATGCTTTGAAAATATACGCTTCAAGATGGTTGCCTAACATATCGAAAAATGGATATGGTCATAAAAATTCTTCTTCTGACTCAGATTCTGACTCGGTTAACGATCCGGCAACTAAGCATAGGCTGCTTCTCGAATCAATTATAAGCCTACTTCCACCTGATAAAGGGGCTGTCTCTTGCAGTTTTCTGCTCAAACTATTAAAAGCAGTGAATATTGTCAATGCCTCCTCTGCATCAAAAATCGAATTGGCAAGAAGAATTGGGCTGCAATTAGAGGAAGCAACGGTTACAGATTTGTTGATCCCCTCCCAATCGATTACGATTTATGATGTCGATATAGTTATGACGATATTACAGCAGTTCAAATTACAATGGCAGAGTCCTCCAACTAGCCCTGTAAGATCAAAAATGGGATTTGAGAGAAGAAGATCTCGTTCAGATGAGAATATAGACTTTGAATTTCAGGAGAGCAGAAGGTCTTCTTCTGCATCTCATAGTTCGAAATTGAAAGTTGCAAAGGTGATTGATGGATATCTTCAAGAAATCGCGAGAGATGTGAATTTGTCGTTGTCCAAATTCACGTCCATTGTGGAAGCTGTACCCGATTTTGCGAGGGTCGACCATGACAATCTTTACCGAGCAATCGACATATATCTTAAGGTAATATGACATACTTTAATACTTCTTCAAATTTGTTTTCCAAAATCATATTTTGTTCTGTCAAATGTCCAAAATTTTCTGTTTTCAAAAATAGTTTTTGGACAGAGTTTTTCTTTTTGAAACCTCCCCTCTTCTCCAAATTCTTTTTCCTTCCATCTATAAGGTGTAGGGCATGAGCACCAATGCAAGTAGGTAACCAAGTCTGTTGACCTTAAAACCTTGTCACTCTCACAACAAATCAGGCCGACCCACCATAATTTAGCATAGATGAGCTTATTCTTCTGTCAAAATTTTCAGCCACAATTGTCAAATTGAATGACTCTTCTATTCTTTCAGACCTGCTGCGCGCATTTTTTGACTTTTGTAGTTCATAAACTCTTCAGAAGACTGTTTGAAACTCTTTAAATTTTGAGATTTTTTCACATTCAGCTCTAAATTATCTGTTTAATTGAGTACTGTAAATGAATTTAGGCACACCCAGAACTTGGTAAGACTGAAAGGAAGCGACTGTGTCGAATTCTAGACTGCAAAAAGCTATCAATAGAGGCCTGCATGGATGCTGCCCAGAATGAGCTTCTTCCTCTGAGAATAGTGGTGCAAGTTCTCTTCTTCGAGCACGTTCGAGCAGCAATGGCCGGCGGTAAAGTTAGTGATCTACCCAGCAATATCAAGGCACTTCTTGCCACACACTCAATCGACGCGTTAAAGCCTCCGCCGCCATTAAGCAGTACAGACGATCAATGGAGTGTTTCCGGTCTGAAAGCACCCAAATCAAAGATTCCAACTCTGAGGATGAAACTGGCTGAAGATGATGAAAACGGTTCGAACCCAGATGGATTTGGAAGGTCTCCGAAGGTTAAAGCTATCTGCTCTGTTCCTACAAAACCCAGAAGACTGTTCAGTAAATTATGGTCAGTTAACAAAAGTACCAATGAGAGAATCTGAATCCAATATTCTTTTTTTTATTTGTTTATTTTCATATTTTGCAAATCTACCTTGTAAGTTTTAGTTGAAATAGTTAAGAAATCTAAATTTCAGTTGTTACTATTAATTACGGTAATAAGATCAGTATTTTGAGCAAGAAATTGGAATGAGAGTTGGAGATGACAAGATGTGGGACCTCTATAATCTGGTGTTAGAGCATTAGCTAGAAGTGGCTGTCGTTGTCTCTTAGTTGTAGCTCGTGTGTATCTTCTTCATCTGTACCAAGAAACGCGTTCTATGTATCTACTGTCTCCCTGGATTGTTGTAATATGCATCTCTCTCTCTCTCTCTCTCTCTCTCTCTCTCTCTCTCTTGTTTCTTTAACTTCAAATTATTTCATACCATATCTCAATTGTAAATTGAGATAAAAGATCCCATTCACAAAAGAAAAGCATATTCTTAGTACAGGAATTAGTTTATCTTTTGCTTTTTTGGAACATAGATTTGACTCTCATTTTATCTTTTCCAACTCTTCATTGGCAAAAATCAGAGTAATTGGGTTCACTTTTTTCTGTTCTCCTCCATGCATTACATCAATCTTTCTTTCTTTCTTTCCTTGAGTTAGAGATCGGGACTGTCTTGGTCTTAAGAGTAGTGTTCTTGATAGTTCTGATCATACAATGTTCTTTTAGTTCGAGATCGGTCGAGTCCGTGATGAATGATTCCATTGAAGAGAAGATGAAAGTGATGCAATTGAAACAAGTTTTTGCTAAGAACAAATGGTGCTAGGGACAAACGCATCCTTGTCTCGCTGTCGTTGCGCTATCGCCTCTACATATTTCGATTTGCCACTTCTTTTCTTATCTTTACTTTATAAGAATCGAACAATATGTGCCGTTTGGAAAAAAAATTGCATGATTTGTTTCAAATTTAGCCAGTTTTGCAGAATGTCTTATTGAATATATGTTGGAGTTAGGGTCATGGAGTTTTGAATGTTGATCAAGATAAATATAAGAGTCATGAACTAATCATCAATAGCTAGTTAAACATTGAATTGCACAAAAAATAATAAGGAATAATTTCTCAAACCACTGAAATACAATGAACAAAAGTACTAAAAATGGTACGGAAAAATAAACACGGAAATTTTTACATGAAAATTCAAAATTGAGAAAAACTATGGAAATTGAGTTTGAAAATTGATCTCTATGAAAAATAAGATTATAATTTTTTTTTAAATAAATATTTCATAAAATATTTACTAAGAGAAATTTAGCACTGAGAGAATTAATTTTACTCATAAAGTGCATATCACCTATTTTCTTTCGTATTTTTTCATTTTTCTCTCTCATAATATTACTTCTCTTCTTTTTCAATTCTTTTGTTTTTTATACCGAAACTCTTTTATGCTACTCTTAGTTTTTAAGAATACAAGATACATGACGACAAAAGCATTAAAGGTGGGCATGAAAATTGTTAACCTAAGTTACTCAAAATAGTCTATAACCACTCAAAATTTATGCAAATGCATGCTACTTTTGTTTTTCTTCGTTTCTCATTCAATGTCTTGATCTCTCGTCATAATAAATGGACTCTGCAAATCTCTCTAACTCCTTCCCTAATTGTAATGAGATAGATTAGTCTTGTTGAGCTTCTATAAAATTAATATTTTTTTTCGTAAGTCTTCGTCATTATGTCTGATTCATTTTCATTCTTACGAATTTTCTCAAATTTTATTTGCTTTATATCTATTACATAATAAATCTAGTGATATTTGAAATCTATGTATTTAGATTTGAAACCCAATAATACAATCAATTATTGTCCTATTACTTATCTTTGCGCTTACAAAACAAACATTTTCACGTAGCAGAAGATGAAATGAGGAAACAATCTCTGGTTGCTTTAGTTATTTGGTCTTAATGCAACCCAATGCAAACCAAAACCACCGGAGATAAAATGAACAAAAGCGCACTTAATAACTAGAAGTCTATCTGGAATATATATTTACTAGCAAAGAAATGAAATATCACGCATACGTAAAATAAACATGTAAAACTAGCGTACCTCTAATATAAAAATGGACATGTTATCAAATAAGTCATGTCAATTTTTATATGTGATATCTCACAAAACAAGGTTTTAAAAATCATGATGCAATGCAGTATAGTAAATAAATTCTTTACTTCAATGTCGACAGTCTTACCAACCAGCCAAAACTCGCTATCAGAAACAGTTATCAGAAGTAAGAGCATTGTCAGAACCTAACGCAAAACTAAAGTTAAAAGCTCAATCAGGACACTAGAGAAATAAATGGATCTTAAATTTAGACTAAAAACACAAACTAGAAGGACAACAAAAATCGGACGATGAAAAGAACATGACCCAGTAATTTTACTTTTCATGTGACAAGTTTTTAAATCAACTCATTGTAGTCCAACTTATCTCTTCATTTGAAGTTGTCACACAAATGATGCATGTGTTGTTCCAAGGTAATTTGCATGCACTTAAGAGTGTTTCTCGCTTCCAGTGCACACATCTTATATTTATTCAAATTTAATGTCTCTTCATGGATGTTCTGCTGAGGTTGATTTGATGCACCTTACCAATGTCATTAAAGTAATGTTATTTGGTACCAAAGATGAAAAAATATCATCCCTTCAAATTGATGATATCATCCCTTTGTGTATCTCAATTCTTTTCATTGCCCTTTATTATTTCAAACTCTATTTATCACATTTGCTCGGTGCACACTAAATCTGTTCATATTTTTCAAAATTTAGGAAGTTCTCGTGAAGGCAATTGAATCATTTCATGTACAAAAGACTCTTGTTCGCTACTTCTAACATAAAGGTTGAAAATTTTTTTTCAAAACTACAATAGTTCTAGAGTCTGACACCCTTCTCTCTTTATGCTTGCAGTTTCAGTTGTCTCAATTCCTTCCTCTTTGTTACCAACCATAAAAATTGAGAGTTCAAGTTCAACATATGCTACATTACATGAAAAGAGACGACGTGCTTCAAACGATTGATTGTTTGTTTTTTGTTCTATTTGTAAGGCTATTTTGATGTTCTATTTGGAAAAGATTTGTTTTTATTATGTTTTGAACAACTTCTATTGTATCTTTTTTAGCTTGTCGTGACTTTTTTTGTCGGTTGGTTTTGTTAGTGCATGAGACGCTCTTATAGTGTGATTTTGTAAATCATTTATGATGGATATTATCAATTGAATACTGTTAAAAATATTCTAAAAAGATCTTTTTACAGATTATTGCCAAACATAGGTTTAGCATATCAAATCGAATACGACATGGGTGATTTTCTTTTCTATAAAAAGTGTTTCGACCCCTAGGATTTGTTGCTCGTATTTATAGGTACTTTATTCCTTACACGTTGCCTATTTTAATTTGAATTCTTTTGTAGGCTCAATTGATAAAATGTCATGTTGTCCTTCTTGGTGTACACGTCAAAGTGATAATAAAAAATCATTCATTTGCCAAAAGAGATGAACTCTGTGAAGAGAGGAAAAATATGGGCCAATGCAATCAAAGTAGTTTGTTCTGTAATGATTTGGCTCGGTTTTAGCATGCATGATGGGCGTCTTGCATTTTTAAATTATTCTTTTCTATTTTTATTTATCCATACTTTGTTTATCCATTGCATGTTTAACAATCTCTTCTCGTAGCATGTGTTCACCCACCACAATTTCCTCATACTAAAATGTTTCATACAAAGCTCTATAATTCTTACTCTTTAGGTTGTCCAAGATATTACTAAAATTTTCAAAACATTTTTTATGATGTTTGGAAAACATTCGTTATTTTGCTAACAAAATGACCCGGTTATCACATCAACGAGTTTCTACTTCAACACATAGTAACGCATTAGGTTGATAGTAACAAACTAACACTTGGGTTGATATACATAGAAGCGAGTGCATCGGGTTGCTGCATAATTGACATTGTCATTCCCAATTATATGTCTTTAGGTTTTCAAATACTTATTAATGTCAACTGTTTGCTATTATGATAATAGACTCCATTATTTTGTCAAGATCTACTCTCATCGCATCAAATACATATAGAAATTGACAAATATCGTCTTCTTTTGATATCTTTGGCATTTCACTTGTGTCAAATCATCTTTCTAATATTGCACTGTGCCATTTTGGCGGGACAAAGAAATTATTACATGAAATTTCATTTTTTTATTATTCGTATGGGGAAATGCAATTTGCTGCAAAGGTTACTTTAGAAGTCCTCTATTGTTTATTCAAAGGGAAAAATGATTAATATGTTTATTTTCGGACATTTTGCATTCACTTCTTTCGGTGTAAAGAAAGATAAAGAACTTATCACATCGAAATAGAGGAATAACACATTTCGTGTTCAAGTCCAGTTCTATCATTTTATTAATTTTATTATTTCCAATGACAAAATTCGATATTACTGACAGTTGTACTTTTATGATACTGACATACAATTACAACATCGAATGCAATTGCCAGAGAGATTCCCTCTATTTTTTATTGCTAAGTTAATGTACATTGTGGAAAGAAGTTCTTATCCAATATTATTCATATTTTGGACAATAAAAATTTCTGCAGTGTGTAATCTTCATAAAATCAAATGGGAATCTTGATCAACAAACTTATAATGCTCCTCAGGCATTTCAACTCGTCGTTGTATGACTTGTTAATGGTTTGTCACTAGGTAGCTCCAATAGAGAATTTGTTGTATTTGCACACTCAAATTCTATTCACAAAGTTTACCATTATAATGGATGTTATAATCCCCTATAATACCCTTTATTGTTCCCTCATGACGAGACAGTATGATACCAAGGAATTCGACTAGTCGATTTTGCCAAAATGATAATTTTCAAATTTCTCCTCATATTCTTGTCACCCAAAGAGTCATTCGCTAGTGAAAACAAGGGTATGTCTCTATCGTCTAACAACTTCTCAATATCCAATTTAAATGCTCTCTAATATATCTTTCTTTCATTTGGTTTTCCAAGAAGAAAAAAAGTAAAAAATCGACTCTTATCTCGAACACTATACCTATAAATGACATATCTCAAATACTATGCTTATAAATGACATATCACCCACTCAAATTTTCATATTTGTGGCAATCAAAGCAACTACTTTAACAATATATTGTTGATATGTATATAAAGAATGAAATAACGCAATTAAATTTCTTTTGCACCAACAAAAAAAAATCCCATAAGAGTTTATCTAGGTATAATGAGCAGTATTCATTCTGCCTTGAAAGCGGCCGCAAACGTTGACCTAAATATTATATTGCCAGCTACATTTATAAAAAGGCTAAGGGATATATGAAAAAACTTTATATGGATGCACAGTCACTTGTGCAGAGATTTGAAAAATCAAATATTTTTCTAACGATGACATGCAATGCAAATTAGGCAAAGTTCAAATCCGAGCTACTAAACTCACAATAGACATGATTTGATAGCGCATGTTCTTAGCGCAAACTTAGAAGAGTTAAAGATAAATTTTTTTTATGAAATATTTGGCTCAGTTGTTGCATATCTACATGTCATATAGTTCTAAGATCGATGCCTCATGCACACTTTTTGTTAATTTTGGAACAAAATTTAAAGATTTTAGCTCCAACTTATTTGATGAATTTGTTAGTGCAGAATTACCTGACCGTGAGAAATATCCCCATCTATATGTTATGATCTGCAAACACATAATGCATGATACTTGTGGTATAGAAAATCCTACAAATAAGACAAATATTAAAATAATTATCCAAAACGTTTTTTGCACAGTTAGGGAGCATTGGAAGAATTCTTATCCTTTTTCATTGCCGTCGACTTGACAATAAATTTACGACAGTAAAAGGTACTGTGCTTGATAACCATAAGGTGATTCCTTACAATCTTTATCTTCTTCCATCATTTGATTGTTATTTAAACGTAGAACTTTGTTCAACATTAAAGCGATCAAATAATTGTATAAGTACATATATAAAGAACATGATTTTATCGCGTTCAAGATCAATGACAATGATGAAAGATAATCAAATGATGAAGTTCGAGACTATCAAACTACTCGTTGGATTTGTCCACCTAAAGCAATGTAGCGTATTTATAGATTTTCCTTGAATAAAATCTCCCCTCTTGTGTATACTCTACAACTACATCTCTAACATCACCAATCTATCACTTTTGAAGAATCTTGTTCTCTTTGTAATATAGTAAGAGTTATTTATTTACAAAGACTATGCAAAAAAAGTACTTTCGTAGAAATTGTAGAGATCTATTTGCAAGAATTATATTATACAAGCAATTTCTAAAGTATTTTTTGTGAAATAGGAGAGACTGAACGAGAGAACCTAAAAAGAAAGAAAACTTTATAGAAAGAATCGTTTATGTGATTCCTATGGAAGGAGAATGCTATTATTTATGTTTACTTTTAAACCACATTACGAATTCAACTTCTTTTGAAAATTTGAAAATTGTACACAAAACTTTGGTCGATACATTTCGTAAATTAGCTCTATTACATAGCTTATTACACGATGATGATTGTATAACTTCTTCTCTACAAGAGGCAATAAAGTTTCAAATGTCTTTTATATTTTACGAAGTCATTTTGTTACTATTTTTGTTTACTGTCAGTCAAATAATCCTTTAAATCTCTGGAATACCTACAAAGAACATTTATTTGAAGATTTTGTTGCTTGTCACTTACCTTCAAATATGATTGCATAAAAATATTGAGTCATATTAACAGTATTTTTCAAAGCATGGGGAAGTTAATAAATTATTGTAATCTTGTTTATTGGGTATTTAGGACAAATTTATATTACAATTTTAGACTCTGTTATTTCTCCCTATGTTTTTTGTTATTTTAAATTACGCCTCCATGTCTTCTAAAAAATATTTAATTCATGATTATTGCGTAGTTTCAGAGGTATGCATAAACTCTCAATAGTATATAACTTGTTAAACTGTATATATTTTTTTGTATATTTATATTTATGTTTGTCAAGAATATATACGAGTTATACTCGGCCAAGTGGATATACTTCGATATCTTATATTTTTCAACTTTTCGTTTCTTTGTGAGTAATGGCAAGTGTTTATTGTGGTAATTTAGGAATTTGGATGTCAAGAGGAAATGACCTTGTGCGGGATTTTTGATGGTTGTGGCACGTGGGGGCTTTTTCCTAAACGAGTTATATGGACTCATGAGTTTAGAAGTTTAAATGGGGAGAATTCTCAACCATGTGTAATTGGCACTCGCTTATTTATATATCAACGTTAAAAATATGTTCATTATAGCGCGCATGTGTGTCACACATACCGACCACTAGCATTAATTAAAATTCTCAAACCCTAATCTGAGGAAAATTTAATCTCTACTGAAAATCTGAGGAAAATTCTAATTTATACGCCACTATTTCATATTCACGTGCAATAATTCCAAGAATTCCTCAGTATGACAATTTGACTGAAATTTTATATTTGTTTTAACACTAACGATTTATAAAAATTTGAGTCAACATAAAATAATTTGATCTCGATTCACGTAATAAAATTATTTATGAATTATTAATATAAAAATTTCTTGTCTTCGCGGCATATAGATTTTTTGCCGAACGAGAATGCCAAAATATTTCTACTCACTACCCGGTACATTTTTCTAACTAGTCAAAGTTCAAAATAGGGGGACAAGGATACTCTTTGCCCCTTTTTCCTCTCTTCCCTTTCCCTCTCAACTTTAACCATTGGATTTTGATTTAAAGATGTGTGTTTTGAACACACATTAAAAATGCAGCTTTAATTTAACTAGTAAATTTTCTTTTTTAATCCAACGGCTCAAATTATATAACACCATATTAAACCTTCTTTTTTAATCGCGATTGTTCATTTTCTTCAAAAACAACTACCCACAATATGACACTACAATAAAATGTCTATTATTGTCTCCCTCGTTAAATTACCATCTTTCAATAATGGGGCTGGTTAATTATTAACTGATATAGCAAAAACAAAACCCTAGAATATTGTTGTTTTTAGATAATCTAAATATCCATCACTCAACTCTTTTCTATATCTATATTTTTTTAGCTTCAATATAAATTTTACATGTATGTAGAGATCACAAATGCAGCTGGCTCGACATTGTAGTGGGCTCGGCTCGTTTAACTTTGGCTCGCGAACCAACTTAGGTAGAAATTTGTTTTTTGAACTATCTCATTAGGCTTGACTTGTTGGGCTTACTAGGTTCATTAGGCTTAGTAAGCGAGACTTTTTTAGGCTCGGCTCGGCTCGGCTCGGCTCGGCTCGGCTCGGCTCAATTCAGGTCGTTTGTCACTCTAATTGCAAATAATTAGCAATTAGATAAGTGTTAATCTAGTTAGTGTGTATATAATTTGTAATAATGCAACTGTCAAATATTTGTAGTGATATTTTTTATTAGATTATTTTAAATAATTTTTTTTCTTAAATACATGTCATTTCATAAATTAATAAAATAATTTTGTCAACTAAATGACTAACTATAATTAATTTTTTGTTCAAAAATATACATTACATTTATATAAATTGAAAACATTATGTATATTTGGTTCATTAGTTTCATATTCGTTTATTTAACTCGGTTTGTTTAACTTCGGTTTGCAAACCAGATCGTGTTAAAAAAAATTTTTGGTCTATCTCGTTAGGTTTTGCTTGTTTAATTACGTAGATTCAATAACCTAAATTTTTTTCAAACTTGGCCAACTCGTTTGTCATCTCTACGTGTATATATATATTTTTAGCTTAAATATATATTTTTTGTTGCATTATGAACTAAAAGGGAGCCTGATTCCACAACACTAGCTTAAATATATTTTCTTTTAGCTTCAATATCTACTATTGTTAACGATGAAGCAAAAATCTGGGTGCTCAAAATTGATATGCAGTTTCATTACCCAAAATAGTTAAAAACATAACAAGTTTATTATATAATAAATTTTAAAAATGTAACAAAATTCATGATTTTATTAATTTATTTTATTTTGATGAACACTATGACCGTGGGATTAAAAAAAATATTTGTAACTAAAAAGATTATAATAAGCCATCAGACTCAAAAATAAACAAAAGCAAGAGTTGGTATCGAAAAATAAATTTTTACCGTAGTGTCGTGATATAACTCATTGGATTTGAAAAGAAAATAGACGATCGTAATTAAAATGAATAATTTAATGTGACATCATCACGAGAACGGTTGAATTTGAAAAAATTAAAGATCGTGATTAAAAGTTATAATGTAAAGTTTTGGGGGGAGGATCCTCTTGCCCCAAAATCCCTAATGTCAAAATGTATTTAGTGAATCATAATAAAGTGTCTATATTTACAAGGTCTTTTTTGGACCCATAGAAAATGTATTCAATTGCAGCAACTAGGAAATTATGAAAGAACAATGTCTTCTTAGGGGGTAATAAATTTGTAACATGTACAAGGATTACCACCCGACTTACAATGTCTTGTCGAAGTAGTTTAACTCGTTGTAATGCGTAGAGTATACTGTCACACCACCAAACCGGTATCGAGAGATCAACTCGGAAAACTGAGCATGATGACAAAATCACAACCGTTGATCCAACCATGGGTCTTCGTTAGATTTTCCTGATCCTACATATCCTCCAACACTTTGAGAGACCCCTGAAACTAAGCTACTGAAAATGGATGATCCCCAACCAAGCCATCCTCTTTGAGAATTCTCATGGTTTACTTCTACCCTTCTGGCATTTCCCTCTGTCATGAACTCCATGACAGCTTCGATGCCGTTACTCACGATCTCGATGGGTGGGATTATGAGAGGATTCTGATCCAAATTGAGCTTTTTCAGTTTCCCAAGGTGACAAAACGAATCTGGTAGAGCTTGAATTTGGTTGTTGCTCAAGTCGAGCTCGTTTAGATTCGAAAGATCGCCGATCGACAAAGGAAGACAAGTCAAGTTTTGGAAATTGTTGCTCAAGTTCAAGACTTGAAGGTTTTTTAACCTTCCAATTGATGAAGGAATGCCACAGAGCTCATTGAAATGAGCATCTAAATATCTCAAAGACTTCATCTCGGATAATGATGCGGGAAAGTAACGTATCTTGTTGAGGTGAATTAAGAGTTTTTCAAGATTAACTAATCCATACCCAAGATTTGTTGGCAAACGTGTTAACTTGTTGAAACTCGCATCCAACTCGACAAGTGAACTGCATCGGAAAAAAAAAAAAACATCTTATGTATCTACAAAAGCATTTGGATAAGTTGTTTTTGACTGAAAAGTGTTTGAAATAAACATAAGCAAACAGACAAACAATTACCTGCAGTGAGCGATGGTCTCAGGAAGCTCCTTTAGCTTATTTGCTGACACATTGAGAATCCTTAGATTAAGAAGCAAACCAATAGAGTCTGGCAAGTACTCTAAAAGGTTGGAAGAAACATGAAGCTCCTCAAGTTTCCGGAGTGCTGCAATGGAGTCAGGTATGATCTGTTTCCCCACATGGAGCAAGTAGTCATAACAAGGAACGAGTAACGAGTATCGTGGGTGAACTAAAAATCAACCTACATTCTTCATAATCTATGCTTGTTTAACCTTAAACTCAATATCTTTATTCTCCCACCATGCCAAACTATTGAGACCAAAGTCTAGGTACCGGAATCTAATGGAAATATTTGTGCCTTGTCGACATTTGGATTTAAACGATCGGTCCTTTTCTAAAGGTATTCTTTAAAAAATCAATAGCTCGGTTTAACACTGAATGATGGATGTTGAAGGAGAGTCAAGAACATGCCTTTGAATAGGATTTCTTAAGGACATAATTACCATTTTGCTTATCATAAAATAGGTAAATGACACTCGTGTACATCTCTCTACGCATTTAGGCTTAATCATATCATCTTATATACCCTAATACCAATTACCGAATTTATATTTAAACAGTTCTAAAAGACTATATATGATGACTATAAATAAAGGGTATATGGTATATGTAAGCGTATAGATATAATGTATTATATCTAACTAATAAATCTTCATTTGAACTCATCAATTTTAACGTGGACTTTCCTCCACTTCTCACAACACAAGCCACTCACGTAGGATATTCATGTTTTAACACAAGAGTCAATAAAAATAGCATTGTCACATATGACTTTAACTATTAATAAAATTTTACGAGGATCCACCTCGCGAGAACCACTTTCGATATTTAGCCGTGGCATTTGAATCGTAAGCTGGCTTTTAAGCTAATTGCATACCCCATTGACCACACAGGTTCATCAGCAGCGGCTTCCAAATTTTTTCAAGGCCTAAGTCTGGTCCCTAGTCGAGCTAGACCAAGTTTGGTCTATTATTTTTTTAATGAAAGACCAGCTCAAGGCCAGGCCCTACCTGGGCAGGCATGGTCTAGTCCCGATCGTTGAGGCTGACTACAGTCAGCCAACGTATAACTTCTTATATGTAAATTTTGACTACTTTTTTAAGACTTATCGATCAATTTAAGGATATTTCTAATCTAATACATGAAATAAAATCAGAAGTAACGTAAGAAACAGATCAAAGCAATGAAAAAGTGAGGGAAATTTCTAAGTTCTAACCTGAAGTTGATTTCGGGATATGCTAAGAACACGCAATCCTTGAATCTTCCCAAACTCTTCTGGAAGAATCCGGAGCTGCCTGCCGGAAAGCTCAACTTTCTCGACCACTCGACGTTCAGCCTCCTTCAAAATTCTCACAACCTCCTCGTTAACTTCCGCCTCGTTCCTCTCCATCTCCAATTTCTCCACGGTCGAATCATACACTCCAATCATCCTCTCCTGCAAATCCCTCAATTGATTTTTATACGACTGGTGCATCTCTTTCAGTCTAACCGCAGCTCCATATATCTGCTTCTCTTTCTCCGCCGCTTCTCTCATTTCTTTATCCCTATCTACTCGGTCATGGTTATCCTTTGCCAGATATTCAATTCCTTTAAGATTCTCTTGGAGATTTGACTCGATTTCTGCAATTTTGGCGAGAGCGACGTCTACAGATGAAGAGTCAGGGCAAGGGCCGAGCGCATGGAGGATGAGTTGAGTTTGCCTGATTTCGTCTGGAACGGCTTCGATCATTGAAGGTAGAACTTTAGGGAGGTCGAGATGGGGGAACTGGGAGAGAACAGATTCTTGAAGCTCTGGAGAGAGGGGAGGTTGACTACCAGAATCGAGGCGGAATAAGACGTAGCGGAGAAGAGGGAATTCGTCGGAGATGGAGTCCATTATTCAGAGAGAGAGAGAGAAAGAAAGAGAGCTTGGAATCGGAAACGGAGCAAGAATGAAGAGGATTCAGCGGGAGTTGGTGATTCTTCAAAGATGAAACAACGTTGAGTTTTGACCGGATGAATCAGTCAATACAATTGGTCAACGATCATGTTCTTAAATCCGTGGATCTTGCCACCCGACCGAACCGGCTAAAATAAAGTCGGTCCTTAAAGACTAAACGGAAAAAGATAAAACTAAAGTACCAAATACATATTTAGTCTCCTAAGCATCAGAAACAAAGACAATCCAAAGCATAAAGCAATAACCAAAGGACATTTCCAAACAAAGTTACTTCAAAAAAATACTATGTAAAGCAAACAATAATGGTAAAAGTTTTAGAAAGCAACAGAAAAAACCTTGTTTTCAAAGCAAGTTTCGTCGTGCGAATATGCACATTTGAGTTATTTTCATCATTCGTTGCTTTGTCTCGTGGACAAGGAATTTAGGTCAATTCATCTATCGATCGATGAAAATGTAACAATTAATAATGTCAAAACTGCATCTTGATAACATAAGCTATAAAATGAAAGCTTTTTGTTACCAAATGTTTGTCAATAATTTCAAGGGCTTTTTCATGATTTCTTGGCAACTTAAACCTCTCCCACAGCTTACTTGCCATATGAGCTCTTTTTATAGTTTTCATATAGAGATAGAATACTCCTCAAATACACAAACACAACTATATAGACCTAGATAGAAACTATGTCAAGTGCTATAACATAAATGATTTCCTGAAATTATTTTCAAAAATTAAACCTTCGCTCCATCTAAGCCGAGAGCAAAAATTAAACAAGCATTAAACTATCATCTATTAACAAAATAAATCTTCAATGTCTGTTTCCACTCAACACGTTAGTGGTCGCCGTCATATTGAGTGCGGTTGCCCTCATATTTAGTGCGGGCAACCGCATATTGAGTGCATTTTGCACCTATTTCAAACATGGAAATCGCGCAGTCAACCGCGTGAAGTGGAGTTCACCCATTCTAAGCGTATTTTGCCCCTATTTCAAGTGCGAGCGATCGCATTTGAACTGCGAGTGACTGCAAATGGTTGGATTGTTAGCAAATAATAGTTTAAATGGTACAACAACTTGTGATCCGCACATGGAATGAGAAACGTATTCCACACCTATTTATGTCAAGCTATGTGCGTTCGATCGCGAAGAAATAAAGGTGCATTTTATGTCAGAAATAATAGATGAGGAGGAGATTCATTCCTTATGCGACTCAGACGATGGTGAGTGCCAAAGTAGACTGTTACACGAAGTTTGTGCAGTAGTTTTCTATTTGGGGGAAGAAATATAGTTAATTTAAGGAAACTATAAACAAATAGTAGATTATGCGTTGAAGAATGGTAATGGAGTAAAATTTAGTAAAAGCAATGTTCGACGACTAACGATAGTGTGTGCAAATAGATGCGAATAGTGATTGCATGCTTTGAAGATGCAATGTTAGTTTACGTTTCAAATAAAGAGTTTCAATGAAACTCACAACTGGTTGCAAAAAATTGAAAGTCGACACGCTTCAGCAAATGGGTGGCAACTCAATATTTGGAAAAGTTTAAAAGTCACTCTACATGGGATGTTCTTTCCATTATCGAGATAGTAAGAAAAGATTTTAATTACAACATTACATCAAGTCAAGATACTTACACTCCATTGACCCGGCCGCCTATACATCTCTCTGTTGCATTAATCTGAAACATTGGGTTGCTCATGCATTCACTTTGATCCCCTAGCGCAACATGAGACTGATTAATTTGAGTAGGTTCTCCAATGCTCTTCTAATACTTGTTAAGGACAAATTAATTTTGACCATGTTCGAAATTATCAGAAAATGTTTAATGATTTGAATTGCAAAAAGGGTTGAAAAGATGGTTTAGAGATGTTTAACGAGCAGGCTGGCTGACCATGTTCGAAATGATAAGAAAGTGCTTAATGATTTGAATTGCAAAAAGAGATGAAAAGATAGCTTAGAGATGTTTAACGAGCGGGCTGGCGGCTCGCTACTGTAGCGAGCCGAGCTTGGCCTAGTCTCACGTTGGGGTGATTGGGCTGAGCAGAGCCTAAACTTTGGGCTTGCGAGCCTATCAGAGACTGAGCCAAACGAGCGAATCAACGAGCCGAACTCGTTGGCTCGGCAGACCATGCTCACGAGCCAACCCGCCCACTTCTCTCTCCTGGCAGTCGGCAATTTCAATTTTTTTTTTACAAACAAAACTATTTTTCCATTGCAAAAACTTTAAACAAAAAACACCTAAAAACTCTAACATTCAACTAAAAAAATCAAGGAGAAATTGCGACTTACAACAAGATTTTTAGTCACAAAGTTGCCGAGCATCAAAAGAGTGTCGATTTGACACTTATTTCATCAAAATCGGCCCCAATCGACCGATTTCTTCTTTCCTCGTTGTTTCTCTCTCCTCACACTCTCTGTTTTTCGCAGCGCCAGACTTGGCAGGAAAGAAAGAAAACTCTTTCGGACTTTCTTTTCTAATTTTCTTTCATTATAATTAACCATACTTGGTTCTGCAAAGGGAGGAGGGTGATGTATCGGCCAAAGAGGGGCGACGCATCGCCCCCAATGAGGCGTTGCATTGCCCCGATACATCGCCCAATCACCTCACTTGTTGGAGTGGGCGATACATTACCCCAAAAGGAGATTGATCACCCTGGGCAATGGAAGCACTGTTCACGTGAACAGTTCATGAAGAGATATTGTTCACGTGAATAGTGTGTGAACAGTGTTTGGCACGGTTCAGGTGAATAGTAAAAAAAATATTTATTTATTTTTTTGAGTTTTAAGTGACAATTTTAACGAATGGTTCTCCACCGGATGCAAACGCTTCCGCTACGGATTTAAATGATTTTAAAAATGTCTAAGCGTTTTAAAACATTGTCAATTGATTTAAATATAAGAATTTATAGAGAAGTCAGTGAGTCGCACTCTGAGAACTCTACAGTTTTTGAGCCGTGCCAAATTTTGCTGAGAAAACGTTGTATTTTTTGTTATAAAACTCCACCTTACTTGCTGTTTGAATTAAGTAACTCTGGTACTGAATCAAGTGACGATCATGGTGTTGTATTTATTCATTGTTTCTTTTGTTTGGTATCTTTTGTATATCATTGTGAAAATTGGATGTTTGATAGTTTTTTAAAATTTTACCCAGTTTTGATTTCTCCTATAACTAGTTCTAATGTTAGTGTTCGAAGGGAAAGAACAAAGACATATGATGTTTGAAATTATTTTAATATTGTTAACGATGACAATGATAAAAATTCCAGAGCTAAATGTAATCACTGTAGAAATTAGTGGATAGCGAGAATATATAATTCTTCTAGTGTATGTTTGATTATTTTGTACTTTAATTTTTATTTAATTACACTGTGTTATATACTATTTGTTTTTTTTTTTATCTTTTCTTGTGGCTTTGACTTTGATATTTTACATCTATCTTGTTATGCATTATAAAAAAGAAAACTTTTTAAGCAGTAACTTGCAGACAAGTTTAGAGAGAGAAGAAGAAGAAAAAAACAAAAACGAGAGGACTAGAACCGAGACTAGAAATCTGGTCTGATTCTGGTTTGGTTCTGAAAAAAATTTTGGGTTTATTGATATAAAAATTTAAAAATCAAATTTTAGTGGTTCGGTCTTAATCTCTCTAAAAATCGGGTCGTCCCGACCACGATCACCCATAAGAAATAGCGACTCGAACAATCTGAATTGTCTTTATCATTCACTGATAGTAAAACGTTTAAAAAATTTATATTATATTAATATAAATTGAAAATATTTATATACGCTCAGCTCATTAGGCTCGACTCGTTAAACTCGTTGGGTCGGCTCGTGGCTCGCGAGCCAACTCGAGTTGAAAATTTTTTTGGGTCAGCTCATTAAACTCGTTAGGCTCGGCAAGCTTGGTGAGTCAAACCTTTCCAGGCTTGGTAAGTGACGCAGCGGGACGCGGAACGAACGAAAAACTTTCTCTAAGAGAAAACGAGAAAAACTTAATTTTCAGAATCTTCAATAATAATTTTTTCATCATCCTCTAATTCGGAATCCTCTCTAAATAAAGACGATATCTTTACTAAAATCAAATAGAGCGATTTAAGGAAATTCTAATAAAATCAAATAAAACAGAAAATAATTCATAAAATCTTCGGATGTTGATTTGAGGGAGTCGCCACATCATCTCGCCACATCATTCTCTCCCACCATATAAAAACTCGTCCCCGAGTTTTCTGGGTATGCTAATTCATCGTCCGGGTAAAAAGAAAATATGTCTGCCACATTAAATGTCTTGGATATGCCCATGCTATTCGGCAACCCAATGACGTAAGCATTATCATTGATTTTCTTCTCTATCCGATACGGTCCGTACCACTTAAGTTGTAATTTATTATATTTGTCAATTGGGAACCGTTCTTTGCGAAGAAACACCATCACTTGATCTCCCACAGCATATATTTTCTGACGTCGATGCTTATCTGTTGCTACTTTATACTTGGCATTGGATTCTTCAATTCTCTGTTTGACCTCTGATGCAACATTTTGCTATTGTTCCGCCATATGCTTTGCAGGAATATTGATGCTAGAATCCGAAGTCTTGGGAAGTTTAATCAAGTCAGGAGCGTGCTGGGGTGATTTTGCATAAACGATAGAGAAAGGAGACTTCCTTGTTGTCCTGTGAACAGCGCTGTTGTACGCAAACTCTGCTTGAGGTAGAGCAATGTCCCATTGCTTCGGTTTGTCTGTGCATATGCTCCGGAGTGAATTTTCCAGTGTTCTATTCGTCCATCTGTTTGAGGGTGGGCAGTAGTACTGTAGTTAAGGGAAGAGTCGAACATGAATGGCTGAGGAATTTGCTATCTCGATCAGACGTCATAGATTTTGGGACTCCATGTAAACGTACCACCTCTTTGAAAAAAAACCAAGCTACATTTTGTGCATCGGCGACTTTCCTACATGGAATAAAATGTGACATTTTTGAAAATCTATCGACCACCACAAATATAAAGTTAAATCCTCGCTGGGTTCTAGATAATCCGAGGACGAAGTCCATAGAAAGATCCTCCCAGATGTTGTCTGGTATGGGTAATGGCATATTGAGTCCAGTATTTTGCGATTGCCCCTTTGCTGTTTGACAGACATAACATTTCTGCACGACTCTGCTGGCATCTCGGCGTAGATGGGGCCAATAGAATCGTTTGCTAACCGCAGACATAGTTTTGTCTCTGCTTAAATGCCCTGCTAGACCCCCTCCATGCAAATCTCGAATGACCTTCTCCCGTAGGGATGATTGTGGGAGACATAGCTGGTTGCCTTTCATCAGAAAACCCTCATGTAAATAATAATTTGCATAAGGTTGGCCGTCATTGCATTTGCCCCAAACATCCATAAATTCTAGGTCCGATTGGTATAAATCTTTCAGACATTCGAACCCTACAATTTCGTTGGCCAAGGTCACCATTAACATTACTCTCCGCCTCAATGCGTCAGCGACTTTATTTTGAACGCCCACCTTATGTCGTAGCTTGAACAGGAATTTCTGTAAGAACTGAACCCACCTTGCATGCATATCCTTGCTGATCCGGGTTTGATTGTTCAAGTGTTTAAGGGCATTGCAATCAGAGAATAGGACGAACTCCTTTCCGACCAGATAATGTTCCCACGTTCGCAGGGCGTGTACAACTGCATAAAACTCTTTATCATACGTACTCCACGTACGTCTAGCTTGACACAATTTTTCGCTGAAAAATGCAATCAGACGTTTTTCTTGGGATAAGACAGCTCCAATACCTACACCACTTGCATCACAATCAACTTCAAATAATTTATCAAAGTCAGGAAGAGCTAATACCGAGGTTGTACAAAGCTTTAATTTTAGCAACGCAAAGCTCGCCTCTGCTTCGTCAGTCCACAGGAATTTTCCTTTTTTCAGACATTCCGTGAAAGGTGCTGCAATAGAGCTGAAATGTCTAATAAACCGTCGATAAAAACTGGTCAATCCGAGAAAACTTCTCAGTTCGGTCACCGATGTTGGTGTAGGTCATTCTCTGATGGCCCTGACCTTTTCCTCGTCAACTTGAATACCATCTGCACCGATAATTAATCCGAGAAATAACAATTTTTGAATGAGAAAATTGCACTTCTTAAGATTAATAAATCATTTATTGGCCTGCAGGATGCTGAGGACTTCACGCAAATGCATTAGATGCTCCCCCTCCGTCTTACTATAAATTAATATATCATCAAAATATACGACCACAGATCTCCCCAATTCATTATACGCATGAATGTACTAGAGGCGTTGGACAATCCGAACGGCATGACTAGCCAATCGTATAGCCCTTCTCTCGTTTTGAAGGTTGTTTTCCACTCATCAGCGGGTCGAATTCTGATATGATGATATCCACTCCTCAGATCGATTTTGTTGAATATACGAGCCCCGCTTAATTGATCCAACATATCCTCCATTCGAGGGATCGAAAATTTGCACCCGATTCATTTTGTTGATCGCTCAGCTATCTACACACATCCTGCAACTCCCGTCTTTCTTTGGGGTCAGCAAGGCAGGAACAGCGCACGGACTCATACTCTCTCTGATATGACCTTTCTCTAGATGCTCTTGCACCTTTTGTTGGAGAATTTCACTCTCTTTAGGACTCATCCGATAGTGAGGTAAATTCGGTAAACTAGCCCCCAGAAGCAAGTCGATGTGGTGTTGAATGTCCCTTATAGGTGGTAAACCACTCGACAGCTCCTCAGGAATGATGTCAGCAAACTCGTCCAATAACAGGCTTACTCCTCGGGGTAGCTTGGTTGACGATTGCTCTTCTTCACCAACTATCAAAATCTGCCACATAATTAGTACATAAGCTTCCTGAGATTCTTTAATCGCTTCCTCCATTTCATGATCTGTCTGTGTAATAGTAAGGAAAGATCGTCCCTCTACTTTAGAAGTTTTAGAATGGTGCTTTGTCTGTAAAGGGAGCAACGCGAATTTCATTCTGTCCTTTTCTAATATGTAAACGTTTTCTCTGCCGGTATGTTGAGCATCCACGTCAAACTGCCACGATCTACCAAACTGGAGGTGGCATACATCCATATCCACAATATCACAGTATACCTCATCTGTATATTTACCAATCGAAAATGGTGCCTTGCAGCGTTCTTTCACTTGAATCTTCTCTGCTGCCTTGATCCATCCAATCAAGTACGGGGTATGTGATGTCCCAGATGTGTGTGTATGAGGACGACTGCGGGGCAAACCTTGAGGGTCGGCGTGACGTAACGCCTCGAGTGTAGGCAAATCTCGGGTTGTAGAGAGGGGGTCGTCACAGTCCCACATTGCTTGGGGGAGGTATATGGAAATGAAACATATGTAAGGAAATTCTCCCAAGATAGTAAGACGCGTTTTGGAGCACAATTGGCAACGGATCCCATAAGAACTCTGAAGTTAAGAGTGTTTCGGTGAGAGCAGTATCAGGTTGGGTGACCGACTGGGAAATCCTCGCCAAACAAATCTGTGAGGGAAGGATATTGAGCTATGACTCAATCCCCAAAGCGGACAATATCTTACTGGGAAAAGAAGTCGTTACAAATGGTATTAGAGGCTGTACCCAACCGGAAATGTGGCCAACGAAGACGTTGGGCCCCGAGGAGGGGTGATTGTGATGAACCGGATGTGTGTGTGTGAGTACGACTGCGGGACAAACCTCGAGGGACGGCATGACGTAATGCCTCGAGTGTAGGCGAATCCCGGATCGTAGAGAGGGGGTCGTCACAGTCCCACATCGCTTGGGGAAGGTATATGAAAATGAAACATATGTAAGGAAATCCTCCCAATATAGTAAGACGTGTTTTGGAGCACAATTAGCAACGGATCCCATAAGAACTCCAAAGTTAAGAGTGCTCCGGTGAGAGCAGTACCAGGTTGGATGACCGACTGGGAAGTCCTCGCCAAACAAATCCGTGAGGGGAGGATATTGGGATACGACTCAATCCCCAAAGCGGACAATATTTTACTGGAAAAAGGAGTCGTTACAGGGTAGGATGCTCCTCTACAGGTAATTGTAAAGTCTCCACAGCCTCTCTGCTAATAATATTTTTGCAACTACCACTGTCGATGATTAAATCAAAGAGTCAACTGTTCATAGTGCAGCTGGTGTGAAACAATTGATGCCTCTGAGAAGAATTTTCGTGCTTAGGGGTGAGCATTAATTTTCGAATTACGAGTGCCTCCTCTTCCCTCTCTTCGCCCCCCTCTTTCATATGCCTCCTCATCACCATCGGGTTCACAGTAAATTTCTTGTTCATGTTCATCCCTATCAACAATGTTAACTGCTCTCCGATTCAGACACTCGTTCGAACGATGGCCCGGCTGATTGCATCGAAAACATTTTCCAAGGATAGGTCTCGCATAGGGGTTGGTTGATTTTGGCATTTCTTTATTTTCAGTTATCACTCACTTCCCAGTCGATTTACCTTCTTGCTGTTCTGAGCGAGCTGAGATGTTAGAAACTGACTTTTCTTTCTCTGTATTATTTCTCTGAAACCCTTCATTCCCGTAAGTACACCTATTTGAGTCAAACCTGCTATTGTTACCTTGTTTCTCTTGGATCATCAAGTTTAGCCTTTATTGCCATATTCTTTGCTTCATTCAGATTTCGTAAAATGTGAACCCCAATTTTATCACAAATATAGGGTTTCAACCCATCCAAATATCGAGCCACTTGCTACCCTTCGCTTTCTCTTAAGTCATTCCTCTCTGCTAGCCTTATGAATTCAGCTGTATAATCATACACAATTTTCTGACCTTGATGACAGCGTTGATACTGTTGAAAAAGGATCTGCTCATAATCAGGGGGTAAAAAATATGTCCATAATAATTTCTTCATACGAGCCCAGGTTCTAACTCGTTGTTTGCCTTCTTGATAGCGCCTGTTTTGTAGTCTCTCCCACCATGCAGAGGCTCCTCCCTTCAATCGGCACGCCACCAACTTCACCATTTTTTCTATCGGAATCTCCATATATTCGAAGAATCGATCCACCTCAGCAATCCAATCGATGAAATATTCGATTTTTAAATTTCCATTGAAGCTAGGGATGTCCACCTTCAATTTAAACTCACAATTTAAACTCATTCTCACCAATGGGATAGTCATCATTATTAAATCTATCGTGACTGCCGCCGAATCTACCATCATCGCCGCCGAATCGGCCATGACCACCGTCGAATCGGCCACGATTGCCACCAAATCGACCGAAACCGCCACCGCCAAATCCTTACGACAACCAAAACGATTTTCTTTTGTCTCCACCTCTTCTTCTTCATCTAAATCAAACTCATAATCTAGTGTAGGTCGTCTTAGATAATTCGCAGGAACAGGTAGTTAATAGCATTCGCCTTGAGCAGTCTCATCTCTCGGACGAACTCTCTCACCATCTCTGTTTCCGTTGGCATCAAATCCTAAGGTGTCAAAACGGCCAATCAAATCTTCAAGGCTCTGCTCGACACGCCGGAATCTTTGATCAACGTTTTCCTCCAAGTTTTTGAATGTTGCCTCTTGAGCCTCTAATCCGGCTCGCAAGACTCCCACTTCCTGAACGACATTCGGGACGTGATTGCTTATTGAACTAGCCATTGCAGACTGAACTGAAAACAGCTCTGATACCACCTGACGTAGTGGGACGCGGAACAAATGAAGAACTCTCTCTAAGAGAAAACGAAAAAAACCTAATTTTCAGAATCTTCAATAATAATTTTTCATCATCCCCTAATTCAGAATCCTCCCTAAATAAAGACAATATCTTTAATAAAACCAAATAGAGCGATTTAAGGAAATTCTAATAAAATCAAATAAAACAGAAAATAATTCATAAAATCTTCGGATGTTGATTTGAGGGAGTCGCCACATCAGTGAGTCAAACCTTTCCAAACTCGGCTCGACTCGCTCGTTTAACATCTCTAAGATGCCTTAGTGAACAAATATTTGTATCATCAGATTAGGAAGAAGCTTGTAAAGTGAGAAGTTGTAGCACGAAATTAGAGTCCTATTTTTTGAGGTGTTCATTGATTTGAATAGACGTAACTATAACTGTTACTAGTGGGAGCTTGATGGAATTCTGTATGTCCATGCAATTTCGTACATGTATTTCATAAAGGTTGCACCAGAAGATTATGTTTATCATTACTATCACTGAAAAACTTATCTCAGGATGTACACAACTTCATTCACATGCTTAATGGCCCAAAGCAAGTATGCTTGAAATCTGCCTGCTAGAAAACATCAACTTGGGAGGCTAAAGAAAATAAAATACGAGATGTCGATGAGCTCTGAAACTCTACAATCTTTAAGAACTCAACAATGACATGTGAAAGATGTCGGTGTGTCGTCCATAATAGTCACACTTGTAGAGAGTTTCCTTTTATTTTAGATGTTGCTTCGGCTTTAGTGTTGCGGGACACATTTATGGGTTTTCACACCATCGGGACGCAAGTGATTCTTTATATTCGATACATGAATGTCGTACTTGAGTAACCCTACATCAAAAAATCTATGTTATTTTGTCTATAATTATTTTTTTATTTGATTTCTATATTTAAACTGAACAAGCATGTTTGTATATTGACACAATATTGTTTTAAAAGATAAAAAGAGTAAGATTGTCTTGTATGAATATATGAATACGATGAAATTGACGGAAAATATGTGATAGCTACGCCTAAACAAAAATGAGATGACTATACTTGAACGAAAATGAAATTACTACGTCTGAACGAAAATGAGATGATTATGGCTGAACGATAATGAGATGGTTACACCTGAACAAAAATAAGATAGCAAAGTCTAAAAATGATTAACCCAAAATGTATGTTAGAAAATGAATTCTAACTAGTATGTAACTGTTAAGTCAGGATTCGGTAAAGTATGATGTTAATTTGCACATGCAAGTGTTTTCATTTATTGAGTTATTCTCATAGTTTGTAATTGCGTGATGTAAGTGAATTTTTATTTGACAAAGAAATAACTTTAATAAAAAACTTTCCAAAAACAAGCGAGTATACAGAAGAAAAAAATATTTTTAGGTGAGAGAAATGAGTTTAATTTCGTATATTTTATCTTTCGAGGATATTTCGTATTTTGATGGGATTTTAAATAAACTATGTTGACATTTCGTTAATGAAGATTTTATGAATTGTTTTATAAATGTATCGATTCTACATTTATTTATGACAGAGTTATTTTGTTTTTGAACTTTATTTTAAAAAGCATCTGTTCATTTAATGTTCCAAAACGCTTTCGAAGTTATAAAATTAAGGTTTTAACACTTGAATCTAAACTTAATTTGATAAATCAATTTAACAAAAAAATTTTAAGGATTCAAATTGAGAAAAATAGATTATAAAAGTTTGGGATGTAGAATTACTCTTTTAAAATATATACTTTTGAACATACTAAAAAAGACCATCTACGAGTGACATTCTTGGACATTTATCCTAATGTAGGTACCATTCCCTGACAATAACCTTACTTACAAATTGTCTTACATACAATTCTATAAGTTACACAAACTCATGATTTGTGCGACCTGATGTACATACAATGTAATATGGGATTGGCTGCCTGAACTATATTTTTCTTATTCTTAAGCAAGTTTTCGAGAAGACAGTAGATCCATAGTCAATTTGAATTTTGTCATAGACCTTATGAGAACATTAGGTTTGTAGTGGATGTTGGATCGATAAGGAATATAACTCTCTCATCAAATTGAAGAAACACATCTATCTTAAAGTTCTTCTGCGAAAAGGACAATGATCATGTTGCTCTGTCAGCTTTATACAGTTCATGTCATTCCCTCCTCAATCAAAACATCAGGGAAGCAAAACTATCGAAAATAGTCGATGAGAATCATATTTAATCACAATTAGTTACATAATCTTTTTCCAAGAACAGTCGTTACATCCATATTAATCTCAACATAAATAAAATCAAGAGATAAAAGAATCACCGTGTTTGCCTATAAGAGAACAATAATTCATCCTCTTGAACTTATCCAAGAGATAGACCAATCTACCTACCTTCAGTCCTCTGCCTAAAGAGAATATCAAAAGAGAATCTTTTTTCCACCCTTTTTATTTCATCTTCTTCTTTGAATTCTTTGCATTCCAACAGCATCATCTGCAGTATCAGTTAAAGTTATAGCATAAACTTTTTCCTCTATGTCATATGCGTGCACACATTAGTATTCTGAATTGTCCAATCCCAAATTAATTATATATTTTTTGTGATGATAGATGTATATTCTAATGTTACACATGAATTAATATCAACGATCAACAAATTAATATCAACGATCAACTGATTAATTATAAGAAAATTAGAATATCTATTTGGCTTCACTCGTAACTACCATTCTGATAGAAGTGTTAGATACTTTACCATTATGATAGAAGTGTTAGATACTTAACAATCTATCATGGATAAAATTAATACACATGTATATCAAATGCAGAATTTTAAAGAATTATAAACACCTCCTGTTATTGATGTTGTTGACGAATCCATTGTCCCCTCTGCAAGTTATGGCTCATTATAAAGTTCCATCTACCTCTCTTTGATAGTGTAAGTTTCAGAACAAGATAAATGAAATTAGAATATATATCTAGCATCACTCATAACTACCATTATGATAGAAGTGTTAAATACTTACCAATCTATCAGGCAGAAAATTTAACACACATTAAATGAAATTTTGAAGAATTATAAGTACCTCCTGCTATTGATGTTGTTGAAGAATCAATTGTCACTTCTGCATGTTATGGCTCATTCTAAAGCTCCATCTACCTCTCCTTGACGGTGTAAGTTAGAGGACCCAAACCACTCCAAATGGATCTACTCAATTCCTTAATCCCTGCAAAATCAACCTTTCCAAATATTAATTAATCAGACTAATCAACCTTTCCAAATATTAATGAATCAGACTACTCATCCTTAAAAAGCATATACTTCAGAAAGTTGCGAAAATGAAAAAGGAATGGCTGAATGAAAGGCAATTTGACTCGACATGCAGAAATCTAGTAGATCGAAACAGAAACGCAGCTATCAAATACTAGAATTTGGTCCACAATGAGGCTATCAACAGAACATTAGAGGCGGCGGGTGAAATGAGAAATTGGGGGTGGCTAATTATGGGAAACAAAACGAACAAACTCACCATCAAAATCTCTTGGAAGCGGAAACGTAATTGGAGAGAGATTCATTATTGCCGATGGATTTGAAAGTAATCCATGGCGATTTTACAGTCCCGTTACATCATACAGTTTCTTCCAATTTCTTTGGTTATATATTTTGGTTTTTATATGATGCATGACGTTGCGGCAGTTCATCTCCTCCTCCAATAGCTGATTGCTATTGCCATTGATTTCCGTCATGGATCAGGTACAAGTGGTTGGGGTTCCTCTGAGGCCGGTACGCACAGTTAAGAGCCTTCTGGGCAGGTTTCCGCAAATGGAAGGGCAATGTTGCCGGCGGCGACATATAGCCAAAGTAGTGGTTAGGTACCTGCTGACGAACAATTGGAGTTGTGGAGGCAGCAGAAAGTATGGAGTTTGATGAAGAAGAAGATGATGATGACGACGATGCCAAAGAAGAAAGAGAAGGAATCTTCTTCATCGATTTAGGCGGCGAAAGGAACGCTCTGATCTTTAATGACGAGGAGGAAAATCGATCGTATTCCTCAATGAGATTAGCCAGATCCTCATCGGAGGTGATCGAAACCAGAGCATCTAGATCTTCAGTAGGCAATTGACAACGAAGAATCACAGATTTGCCACACAAATCTCGGAGCTTCAACAAAAGCACTGTACCACACATAATCATAATCTCCCTCTTTCAGCTCCGACATAAAATTTCGTGATTGTCTCAAACAGAAACATAGAAACAAAAAGAACAATACACAGAAATCAGAAAGGATAGCGAGAACTGCTAACCTGAAAAAGAAACGGAGCGATCCACGGAGAGAAGTCGAGTTTCGCCTCCAAGGTAACGGAGCTTGCCGTCAGGATAGCGCGGAAGGATTTTGCCACCGTAGCTGCAGAGGAACTTGATGGCGTTAGTGGTGGTGGTGGTGGTGGCTGCTGGTTTGAGTGAGGGCCCATCCATGATGAAGAGAGAGATATGAGCTCTTCAAGCCTAGGTAATGAAGCCTCCGCACCGTATTTATAGATATTTCCTCCACAAGTTCGGGGTGAAACTGTAAAAAAGAGAGAAAATAAGGGTAATGTGGGGCCCGTCTTCTTCTGTCAGATTTCCCATACGGCAAAATAATAAATTTCAAGTCTAAGTAATTAACAAAGAAAAAAACATGGTGAATAAATTCCATCCGAAAAATATATTTATTAATAAATTTTGCTTTAATAAAATATTACTCAAACGAAAATTTACTCTAAAAAAGCGGGCCCAACTTGTTTTCGTGTTCTTTGATTTCGGAGCTGAATGGAGAATTTAATTTTCGGTTTTTGATTTATAATTGATAAAACTTATATCGAATCAAATTTATAATATTTATATATTTTTTAAAATTTTTATATTAAAAATTAAAAAATAATACATTTAAATCGGCACAAATCGAGTTTAAACCGAACAAAATCAATTCAAAAATCAAATTTAAACTGAAAAAACTATGAACTGAAACTAAACTGAAAAAAAACAGAAAACAAAATTGAAAACCGACGTTCTCCTCAGTTCAATTTTGGTTTCTTTTATCCAAAACCGAACCGACTTGATTCGATTCTAATTTTATCCAAAACCAAATCAAATCGATTCCACTCCTAATATAGTGCAGGAGCCAGCTTTCGAAATGCACACTTACGTGATGGGTTCTTACATTTCAAGATCAGACTCTCTATTCCATAGAACTTAAAAATAAACGAGAATCTGGTGAGAATTATTTTATTAATAAAATATAATTTAAAGATAAATTTATTAAAAATATTGTAATTTAAGTTTTTATTTTAATTATCTTTTACAGTGACATTCTAATCTAATATTTTTAAAATTATTTATATGTTATTTATTTATTACGACAACTAATCTATTGTTTAGTTATATAAAATAATATTATAATTACTTTACATATAAATAACTATAAAATTAGACCGTAAACAACTCATTACACCAAAAAAGAAATTAGTATTTTTAAATATTTCATCCTTAGAACAATAACTTGCTATAAACAATTCAATATATTAATATCTACAGAAACAAGGTGAAGTCTTCATCACAAACTCGAAGAAAACAAACTCGAAGAAACGTGCATCAAGATTGTTGCTAGAAATGCATATTCCAATGTAATTCGGATTCAAAGAAAACTCGGTTATTACTTAATCAAAAACATTCTTTCGAATAAGTCCCGAATTTCGTCTAGTGTTTTGGGTCCATTGTAGTTAGAACGCTAAGGATATGGTTTGTGTGATCCAAAATAATAAAACAATATGCATTATCTACAATTTGAGCATATCCCTTCGAGTGCTAAACACCATTCCAATTCCTAGCATCCATCTCTCGACCGACTATTATCTTTCTTTGTTTACTAATGCGTCAAAAAAAAAAACGCACTATAAACTACTTAAGATTTAGTATAATGTTATTGAGTCGTGTGGTCCATCGCTTACCACTTGTGAAAAAGTCCAATATTTGGAGTTTCTAAGGGCTGCCAAGAAGTTCATTATAACTTTCTATACTATTATGGTCCCATTTGGCATATCCCAATTACAGTTTGATTCAATCAACTTCTTTTTCTTTTTTTTTTTTTTAATTTTCATGGTGGGACTGAAAAATTGTAATTTTTCACCCAATAATGTCATGCTACAAAAGAGACTCGATACAAATAGGTGAACGATTTGGCTCATGAAATAACTGAATCGTCGAATTGTTGTCGTTAATTTGTCTAAAGTAGCATAAAATTAACGGAAAATAATTTAAAATAATTGTGCTGGAAATAAAAGAATATAAAAATTTAGCAAAATAAAATAAAATAACAAGAGGTTTAATCTCAAAAAAAGAAAACTCTCAAAATATAATAAAGCTGAGAAAAATTAAACATCAAGTTTACTTTTGCATCAGTTGCTGAAGATTTTCCTTACGAAAACTTAGAATGGGAGAGTCTTTCGGTAAGTCAACTAAACTCAATAGGGATAAAATTTTACATTCAGCATTATAATTCAAAAAAAAAAAAAGAGTAAGTATTTCAAAAATAAAAAAATTATATAAAAACTAAGTAAAAGTATTCGGTAGGTCAAGAGTTAAAACTATTATAGTGTGAGATACATAAAATAGATCAAATAAAAATTTCAGTGAAAATAAAGTCACTCGTAAAATTATATCTCAATATGTCATAAATAGTAACAAAGGCAATACTATGCAATTGGAAAACCACAAACAATCCTGATCTAATTTAAAGTTTTATGTGCAAAAATACGCGTTCAGTTGTCCAATAGTTTACAGATGAACACATCATTTAATGATCAAATGTATCTAATAAAACCAAAATAACGTGGGTCGATTAAAATTTGTTTATACGACCAAGATGATCAATCAAAATAATGTACAAAATCAACGAAATTATGTCTAATAAAAATCATACGTATTGTATAAAAATCAAGAATTATAAAAAAATAAATTTATTATTTTATATAAAAACACGTCTCAAAATAAATTTTCATAAAACTCTTGCATCAACCAAAACTATCTTTAGTAAAAGTTATAAGTTCAAGAAGCCCAACAATGAGTCAAGGCTCACTACCTAGCCATAATATAAGCTAAATTTCATACAAAGGTTTAAAACTCATATATAAGGTAGAAATTGACCATGGAGTAAATGGGTTAAAAACTTAATATAACACGCTCATCAGATATGATGCTGAGGCTTTTGAATCCGCATCTGGGACAAGAACCAACTTGTACTTAACACAATCCCATGGAAATTCAATCTAAAAGATAGTGTTTTTAACACCCATGTGTCAACCACATGTCAATGTCCGGTCCGTCACAACAATAGTCGTCCAAATAACCCACTGGTCGACTGAAAAAATAAAATTCAGTTTCAACCACACCGGTTTGCTTGATCAGATACTTGACTTTGGCAGATTGAACAAACATCAATTTGGCTGATGAATCGACTATTTCGTTCAATTGATCCAACAATAGAATAACCAGCTCTCCAAATTTTTCTAGATTTCTCTTCAAATAGTTTCTCATCCCAAAAGGTTATCAAAATTGATACATGATGACTCCTTAATATTTTTTTTGCAAGAATTAGAAATTACATCAAATAACTCCAAAATCAAACTCTAAAAATCAAACTTTATAATGAAGGATCAAGTTCATATGAAAATAAGATTAATCGAGTATTTCCCTTGACAATTATGTCTAATTTCCGTGTAGAACAAAATTCCAAACTATGATTTAAATCTTTTTCTAAAATGATTTCAAATCTACCGAGAATTTGTTCACAAAAATATGATGCTTTAATGGTAGAGAGCGAAAAGAGTAAGAAATCATACTTGCCAACAAAAACGTCTTTAGAATTACTAATTCTCCACGACTTCTAGGAATCAAAATGAAAATTTTGTAATGCAAAATAAATAAGAGAAATCTAAAATTTTGTAGAACTGTACAAAGAATTCCAACATTTAATTTAACGGTTTAGACTATTTGTGTAAAATTTATCTGATCTTACATCAGCAAACATCCATAGCCTTTAGGTTGGCTCAAGAACAAGATTAAAGGGGATCAAAACCGCTAATTTGTACAGAGCCCACCCCAATCAATTTAAGTGATCATTTTCATATTATTATGAATTTTTTAAAAGTCATTTTAATAATGTTGTAATTTTTTAACAATTAGTTGTACTTTTTGAATAATTAGTAGTGAGAAAAAAACAATAACTGTTTTAAAAATTAAATCCTTGAAAGCGATACACCAATTTGAATTATTAACAACTTATGATACTCAACTATTACATTACATAAAAAATACTCTACAATTGAGAGATAAATAAAAAGAGCGTGACAAACAACATGGAGTTGAATGTTAATAATCGGTTGCACAAAAATTAGGAAATCAAATTTCAAAAACTATATTGTTCATCTTGTCAAATTGTTGTATGTTTTTGTTTTACCAAACACTAAAGTAGAGGCAAGATTCTCAAATAAACACTTTTAATCCTTACAACAATAATTTCAAATAAATCTTAGATCTGTATGATGATATGCACGTTATATTTTATATATATATATACACACACATACACATATATTGTGTATGTACAGGTGTATTGACACGCGCGTATAGGGTTGTATTGTTGCACGAAGGAAAAGGTGGCGAGAACATTCACTTTTGAATTCTTATCCTGTTGGGAGAGAGAATGCGCCCTATTCTGAGTTCATCCACATGCAAATGGACGATACTGGGGTCTAAGTAGGTCACCACCTCCTCTAAAAGCCATAATATGCCTTCCTCTTTTTGCTATCAGCTCCTTCATCCTTCCTCAAATTGTCAATTTGGTCCATTTTCTGTTTCATATACTAAAATTAGCATGACATATTCCTAAACTAGGATGACTAGCTGTGTAATATCATCCCATGGCGTAATGTCATTTCATTTGTCGAATAATTATGATAGTTTATAAATATATAAATCATTTATCACTTCCATTAATAAATTAACGATATATAAATTTTTTATCAGCTTATCTTATTTTTTTAAAATTTTAAGAGCGTCGTATATATTATTATTTTTTAAAATATTTTTGAAGTAGTATACTTGACAAAAGAATCACCACGTTGACGAGTATACATGAAACGTTGCCCGTCACCGACCTTTATGCAAACCATCCAAGTTGAGGTCGGGGAGGTGTTCGATTGTTCAAAATTTTATGCGTTCTTGTTTAGTAAATAATAAACAGACATTTTGGAACATTAAATGTACTATTTAATTATTTAAGGTGTAAATTTTTTTAATAAATATGAAATTAAAATTATTATTTGTATTTGAGATAGGAAGACCGGGATGTGCTTATCTCACAGTGAGCAGCAAACCCAGCCATCGCCGCCGTCTGTTTGACTTACATATGGGCCTGGACTCACCAATCGTTATCTACGTGTTCTCTGGGACTTAGGTGGGGCCCGCTAAAGCAAGTTTTTATTCGCTGCCATAAGAGTGGGGTCCACACAGAGAGATTCTTCATCTATGATTGGGCGGGCAGATGCCACATATTCGCGTGGGACCCTTTGTTCCAGATAAGTACTACTTTGACGGGATGGGTAAAAAAGACAACTTTTTTGTCCACTAATGCACTGTCACGTGTCATCTTGCGGGTCCCAGTTAATGAATCAAATTGGAATTAGCTAATTTACACTGGAGAAAAAACCTATTTATTTTGGTTATTCACGTGTTGTTAAATTAGGGAAATAAGAAAATTTTAAAATGTAATTATTAATTCTTGTCACGAAGGTGATGATTGATTTGATAAGGTTTAATATGTTATTTTATTTGAACGAAGATAAGATCCAATCAAATCCACTAATAAATACTGAATTAGAAATAATAAAAGCTACTCAACAAAGTGTTTAAAAAATTAATCAGGGTGTTTAATTTTATCTCTGAAAACTCTGGATCATATCCTTTGGTTGGTCAGAGAGTTTTTCTCGACTTTTGGATTTTGCGTCATGAGGTTGATGGGTTCCAATTGTGAAGCCCAAGTTGGAGGCATGAAGTGATATTTATATAAATTATATTATAATTTCTTTTGTCAATTTGTAAATATTTTATAACAGTTGTTAAACAATTCCATTTTTAAGTGATCATTTTCCAAAATAGTGGAATCATGCTCTAATACTAATTTACTTCTATTAGGATAAAAGTTCTGACTACGCAAAAATGTCTGGTTGAGATTGACTGACCTGATTCTCATATATAATTGAATTCAATACTTAATTTGTAAAAATAAAATTAATATAGATTGAGTTGTCTTATTATTTTAATTAACACAAACAATCACATTCTTCGCGTAAAAAAAAAAAGATTTCTACACAGATTCTTACACAATCCGATCAAACTTAATTCACAAGAACAAGATGATTAAATTAAAATGTACATACCCAAAGTAAATATGTTAAGTGAAAATATATATATAGTATGATAAAATCGACAAGCCATAATTTAGATACGTCGTTTTGTATTCAAAATAAAGATTTGTCACTGCCAAATCACCCCAAAATTTCTCTGGATCGACGAGTATAGTAGCTATTTTTGAGCAGATTTGGAGGTGCGGCGATGAACTCTCGTGTTGTTAAACGGAGATGTCAGAGGGTTGAAAAATTTCGGATTGAATGTATAAAAATCTGAATTTTGCCTCTATGTTCTTGCCTTGGATTTTCATATAGAAGTTGAATTTTTTTTTTTTTTTCGTATGGATTTCTGGCCAGTGGAATCCCACACATTGTCGTCTTCACGTCGCTGCCCTGTTTGTTGTGCAGCGGCTAACTGAGTTGCGCTCTAGACTTTGTTTTGGACCGTGGTTGAGTTTCAGTAGGCCTTGAAATTTGGCCCGCGGTCCAACTCTTTTTAGACCTGATTTTAGATCCATTTTTGGCCCAAAACATAATGTTTTCAACCCAATTAAATATTAATTATTTTTGGGAAAAAAAACTTTGTAATTTAAGGGGTAAAATTTTAACCTAAAAATGCAAGAATTTATCAGGTGCCAAAACTTGAATTAAATCTTGGACTTTGGAATCATTGAGATTATTGGGCTAGATTTATTTTGTGTTTAACTTTACAGTTTTTATTAAAAATTATTATTTTAAGTAATTTATTTTATAAAACAAGTAGTAAATTTCATATAATTGTTTTATTTAAAATTTTCATGCAAAAATCCTTCATGAACATTTTTTATATTTCATTATAAAAATTTTTTATTGTTAATTAGATTAATGAGACAACTGATTGTCTTTTGTCTCTGGACACAAAATCCTAAACCTGGTTAAGGTGTTTTTCAAGATTTTTGCGATTACCGAATATCGTTGTTATTATTTTATACGCTTATGACATGATGTGTCAAAAGTTCATGAGTAACTCTATTTTCATTGATATTTTTACATGGTATAGAAGTGATTTTTTTTTTTATTATGTACCACGTATTAGTAGGTTAATTTAATGGACACCCTTCTGTACGTTTTCTAAAATGAATATATAAACTACCATTATTTTATAAAACATGAACCAAAACAAGTTGATTCAATGCTGCAAATAAAAACTTATTCTTATTGAGTTTAATCGAATCACTTCAAATTATTGCCCACTCTTTAAAGAATTAATGAGAAGAAATTTCAATTATCACACGACTAGTATCAATGTGTTGTATTTCTCCATGTATTTAGTTTATTTGAGAGTTAATTTTATTCGAGAGGTTAGATTTTATTGAAAATTTTATCAACTTTTAATTTTAAATAACTTTTATCTATCACATTTATTTTTGAACTTCCACTATCACATTGTTTAGATATTGGTCGACTTTTTTAACCCATTTGTTTTCGAGCCCCGCTTTTGTATTAAATTTTAACTCTTGAACTGCCTTAAGTAAATTTTAAGAATTCCGGTCTGGTCTTGGTGAGTTTCGCATAATAAAATATAGTATTTTATAAACAAAAAAATCATATATATATACCTATTTTGTTTTTAAAAAAACCTAGTAAACATAAATACATTAAGAAAAATGCTTCACTAATGACTAAAATGCTAAAAATATTCACTAAATACATTACCACATTGGAAATAATTAACTTACCAAGAAACACAATTCAAATGAGTTAGAGAATACAGTAAAATGTTTTAGAATACTTTTCTTCAATAGTTACGGTGAGAGAATCTTTCCTTCTCTACAATGTGAAGAAAAGTTCTAGAATATATGGTCACAGTAACAGATTACATCAAACACCTTATGTGCTACACCTAATACACTAACATCTCCCCCTCAATCGCAAGGGCAAAGAATATAGAGATGTCACGACACTAAAGAAATTTGAAAATGTACAGTGGTTTAGTTAGACCATCAGCTAGTTGCATGGAGGATTGATGACCTTTGGATCTGCAAAATCCAAGGTTATACGATAATAACACAAACCGATTTCCTCAGCTCAACAAATATTAAGAAATAGTAAATGAATGTAAAATGCAACAATTTGTGAAAGAGAATTCACGCCATTAGAGTGGTAAACAAAGACCTTCAATATTTGTGAAAATTAAAATGAGAGAAGAAATATGCAATCAATTCTTGAACTGGCCTAAAATGATAACTATGGCACCAATCGGATAATGTAATCTTCAAGAAGAATTACAACGGTGTAGGATCTGGTTTTGACCACCTTTCCTTCCATTTCTAAGGTTTTAGAAATGATGAGAAAATGTGGTGATAAGAGCTTTCTAGTAACCACGGCTAGGAAGACAATTGGAGACACACTCCACTCGATTGATGAACAATCAAGGACTTACCTCGAACCTTGGCTCTGGGATCTTGAGAGAGAACTGACTGCTGTTTATTGATTTCCAAAAAAACTGATTACAAACACCAATAACGATGCTATGTAAACCTAGGGTGTTTTGGGATTCGGCCTTTTACAAATTTGGTGTAGAAATCTTTGATTTGATCTTGGCCGCTAGTTGGACGATCCCCCTCTCCTTGGACCATGTAGATGTGCTACGCATAAGGCAAGCTATCTTTTGCCATTTATGGGAGATATGAGTTGTATCATTTCAAAATTTAAAGGCTGAAATGTGCACTATCCATCTTATGGGCTCGACCTTCTCTTCAAATAGATCGCACTTCTAATCTTCAAGTGGCGCGCTTCCTCTCCCTGCATTGGTTTGGGCTTGCGTGATGCATCTGTGGGCTTAATGACTTCTATCCTTACCACCATCTATCTTAACCATTCAATCTATCCCTAATCACACCAATTAATGCATGCTTAAACGGTAAAAACTAGCAAAGTTTGTCAAAGTACAAAGCTAATGTTTTGCTAAAAATTAAAACAATAAAATAGAGAGTTACATCAAGGATCCCCGGGAGGACAAATTCTCCTTTGATCTTTAAGTGCTTCTCGTTGGGTCTCCTAAATGAGTAAGTACTTGGGCTGGTCCGCGTCGTGGGCTTCAGGCTCTCATGCTAAGTCTTTGAATATCTCTTCATAAGCGTTCCATTCTGAGCAATCCGTTGGACCTCCACCTACAAAAATAGAATAGTCATTAGTATAAAGATTAACAAGGTTAAACGAATTACCTTGGGATCGTGTCACCGGCCTCCGAGGTGGGGGTGTATCAAGGATGGAGTAAACAGAACGAAAATTCACAGCTCCCTATCTCCTCATAGATGAAATATAAATCAATATCAATTTGTTTAGATTTTGAGTGAAGAACAGGGCTTGATGCCATATAGGTTGCACTAATGTTATCACACTAAATGACAGGACATGTCAAGAACTCAAGGCCAAATTTCTGTAAAAGAGACCAAAGTCATATCACTTTAGAAGCTCCGTTGTGTACACTTTTATATTCTCCTTCGGTGCTAGAATGAGAATTGATTTCTTGTTTGGCAGAGGACCACGAAATGAAGTTCGAACCAATAAAAATCCAATATGCACAGGTACTTCGTCTATCACCGGGGTAGACAACCCAGTCGACATCCGTAAAACACGTTATATCAAGTGATCAAGAAGGTGTAAATGAGAGGGAATAAGAAGATGTACCTTCAAATAATGTAAGATGTGTTTTAATGCCTGCAAGTGTAGCACAGTTTAAGAATGCATGAACTGACATACTTTGTTGATAATAAAAGATATATTCAAACTGAGTTAGTGTGTAATATTGTAGTGCTCCAAGTAAACTACGAAACTATGAACCATCAATGAGAGGTTTGTTATAGTTGTAATTTTGATGATTGACAAAGTGTGATTATTAATTATAACTTATCATTACATATAAATATACTAATAAAAAATACTCTTGAAAAAGAGTGTTTGGAATCTCTAACATATTTAATGAGTTATGTTTAAGAATTAGCAAAATTTTCATAATCTGCTGAAGTCTTATTTTTCAAGTGGAAAACCGTATTAGTATAAAAATTAAAGAGATGAACGAACAAGTATTCCTTTTACATAACTCTTGATACAAAATAGATACAGTGAATAGTAGCTCAAGTCTCGAAAACTGTTCCCAACCTTACCTTATCCAGGAAAAAGAAAGAAGACTGAGAATAATGGAGCCAATCAAGATTTCCACTAATATCTTTGCTTGTCAAGATCACTTTTTGCAAATGATGTGAAGAATATTTCTAACAGATGTAGGTTACCTCCTTCTTGTTTGATCGAAGTTAGTAGAACCTTGGGGGTAGAAAGCTTTTTGACAGCAACTCCGGGTTTTTTTGGTGGTGGGGTGCAATGCAAGATGAATGAAGTAATTGAAGTGACAAAGTTATTAGTTCTATTTGAGTTGTTGGTTCTAGTCCAGAAGACATACTTCTGCGGATTTCCTATGCGGAGTTCCGATTTCAAAGGCGGAGTCTTGCACTCTAAGGAATAACAAGTAAATATTGACATTTTTTTAGTTTTAGATTCAAGAGCCACTTTATGCGAAGGACCACAAAAAGATAAAAATATTATTTTTATGCAAATGCAGAGTTCCGAGTTATAAACCGAAAGACCATGGCAAATGATGTTTTGCAAGGAAGCAAAGTCCACATTCCATTTTGGTGTACCTAGCTAATCTATTGAGGAGGACCACAAATGTACATGCAAAGTTCCGCTCGTCGAGAACTTTTGAAGAAGTCTATAAATAGGAACACATTTCAATTTAAAAGAAATACCAAACTTGAGAACTCTACATGAAGTGCTGCCAAATTTTCGAGATACCCACTCTCTCCCACAAGTAACCTCATCTCTCTTCTAATCACTTATGTGACACCCCGCCATGTGAAGGCAAAGAGGATCTGGTGGGGTCTAGCCAATACCAGTGGAGATATACAATCCCTAATTATTTGGAAGAGTGAAAAATGCATAGTTTATAAGCGGAGTTCCTCTCCCTACCTAGTACAACGCGTTTTGGGGCTAACTCCAAGAACAAATCTGTGTGGGCTCTGGCCCAAAGCGGACAATATTGTACTGAGAGTACCGATGGACGTTACAAATGGTATCAGAGTCACTGCCTAATCGAAAGTGTGGCCAACAAGAACGTCGAGCTTCGAAAGCGGAGAAATTGCGACAGCCCGCCATGTGAAGACTAGGAGGGTCCGGTGGCACCCAGCCTATATCAGTGGGGGTGCACAATCTCACACTGCTTAGAAGAATGAAAAATGCATGGTTTATAAGTGGAGTTCCTCTCCCTAACTATTACAACGCGTTTTGGGGCTGACCCCAAGAACAAATCTGTGCGGGCTTTGGCCCAAGACCGAGTGACATTACAACTTGAGATTTATATTTGTGAGAGATTCGAATCTTGTACTTTCATTTTACAACAATTTTTGTATCTTGGTGGAGAAGTAAAGGGTAATGCCATTCGAAAGAGTCATTGTAAAGGCAATGGATTGACGCCTGAAAGTTCAATTCGTTGAACTGAAAAGTTAAGTTGGAAAGGAATCTTCAAGTGGGAGCCTTGAAGCGCAGACGCAGACAAGATTCATAATAGATTACTATGGCATTTAATCTAAATTCATCGCATATTGAGAGACAGTATATTATTAGACCTCATTTCTTTAATGGTAATGATTACGTCTATTGAAAAGCTATGATGAAAATCTTTATTCAATCTATGAATTATGATGTGTGGAGTGTTATTGAAAATGGTCCCTATATTCCTATAAAACTAGAAGATGGAGCTAATGTGCTTAAATTGCCTATGGAATTTGATGACCATGATAAGAGAAAACTAAGCTTGAATGCCAAAGTTATGAATACTCTATATTGTGCTCTTAATATAAATGAATTTAATAGAGTATAAAGCTGTGACAATGCATATGAAGTTTGACTTTTACTTGAAATTACACATGAATGAACCAATCAAGTAAAAGAAAA
>CM039527.1:14279649-14310687 GCA_022433055.1 Begonia peltatifolia | reverse complement strand
GTTTGGTAGAATTTATCCCAATAAAGAATAGATTAGGAAAATTCTACGATGTTTACCTAAAGAAAGACAACCCAAGGTAACAACTATCCAATAATCGAGAGATTTCAAAGTCCTCAAACTATAGGAGTTCATTAGATCGTTAATGCTCATGAAATAACTATGAAAACTAATGAAAAAGAAGATCAAAAGAAGAATGAAATTTTTTAGAGGAAAGACATTGCACTCAAAGCTTCCTCAAGCAAATAAGATAAATAAGAAAATGAAGGGTGTTAAGATGCACCTCTAAGTAACCTACGGACTTGGAAGAACAACAACGAGGACTCACTCGGATATTACCCACCAAGGAGTAGAACCGCAAAGAACCGATCGAAGAACACTTCAACTTTCTGAAGAAAACTTCAATGTATTAATTTGTCTGAAAGTCCGTTACTGAAGCTGCAAATTGAGCTTAGATAGAAGGGTGAAAATCGGTTCTGGTTTCAAAAGGAAAGAGAAAAGAAACTGATGTAAAAAGAGCTGTTGGCGAAATGTAGCCGTTGGGCGTACGATGCTTTAGTCACGCACGCGTTTCTTGGCGCTGATTGCTGCTCGGCAACGCGTGCTGCTCTTCCCGCCCAACTGTGTGCTTCTGATGTGCGGCCAAATGCTTTGTGCGCGCCCAAGCGTGTGCACATTGTCTTCTTTGCTCGCATGCCTGATGATGCTCTTCCGCGCGCGCTAATCTTTGGTTGTTGCTCGGCTGGTTCCTCCCTCACGCGCACCCATCAACAATCAGACTCTCGTTCATGCACACACACTATTGCCTTGTGCCTTTCGCTTATGCACGTGCTGGCCATGTATTCCTTGTGCGTGCCCATCACAAATGCTGCTTGGTTTTTCCTTCCTCCCGCGTGGGCTGTTGCACGCCTACTTCCTTGGTCATGATAATCTGTGTGCACCTTGGCTTGCACCTTGCCACCTTTCCCATGCACCCATCCTGATCCAGAAGTATTCCTAAACATAACTAAATGTGCAAGTATCCTAAACAATAATAAGGCTGCAAGTTTGCCACCAAACATAAAGAAGGCTAGTGTTTGTCCAATGCTAAAAGTCATGCATAAAAAATAAATAAATAGCTCGATTACAAGATTTATCAACGGGAAGACAAATTTCTTCTTCAATGCTCCTCATCCAAGCTATAAGAAGGTCTTTACCTACAAAACTCACAAACTAATTATATGAAAGATTGGTTAAGACACGTACATTGGTTTGTGCTTGATGGATAGGTCTCGTATGCACATCAAAAGGGATTTGGAAAATTTCCAAGCCATTGGTGATTACAATGTTCAAATTTTGATTCTTCCAAGTGAGATAATTAGAGGACTCCAGTTTGAAAGCTTGATTGAGAGATGGAAATAAGAAAAGAGAAAGAGAATCAAAAGAAGGAAGAGGATTAACAATACTAGAAGAGGAAGCCATGAGGAAGAGGCTTTGATGCCAAGTCAGAGCATATGGTAAAATGATTTAGAATGCCTTTCTTCAATAAAGTTACAGTGAGAGAACCTTTCCTTTTATACAATGTGAAGGAAAGTTATGGAATATTATGGTTACAGAATTACAGATTACAGATTACATCAAGCACCTTATGTGTTGCACCTAATACACTAACAAAAATAATAATTCAAAACCATAATTCCAAAAATCTAAACCATCAATATTCAATTCTAAATGTACTAAACAAAATTCAAAACCATAATTCAATTCCAAACGTCAATGTGAATCAAATCAAATAATCCATTCCAAACCACGTCAATTGTCAAGCCCTTGATTCTCCATCTTCTGAAAATCTATCATCTGTAGCACCATTTGCAAAAGTTAAACAATTGAAGACATCAATCAGTATAGATAAACAATGTATATTAATAGTATGCGAAAAAATACAATTTCCAAACTTTCATCAATAGTTATAATAGAACTATCGAGGTCATCGTCAATTTGTATAGGAATTTTGAAAAGAATGAATGATTTTGGGCAACTTTAGGTGCAAATGAAAGCTTTAACATTTTTGGACGATAGAGAACTGTGAAACTCATTAAGAACACGACTACCACAACTAAAAAGAGATTTTGATGTGACTATAAAAATTAGAATGATAAATACATCTCTTGTTATTACGCTCAAAATTGGATACTTATGTGTGTTACTTTTCCACCAAGACAATATGTTGGCGCTGTCTAAAAAATTCTCTAATATCTCATAAAAAATATTGTTCTATCTCTAACATATTTCTTTTCTCATATACTTCACAAGTCCAAGTCTGCAAAACATAGAGTAAACAATACTAGATCAAGCTTTTTCTAAAGCACTCATTGACTTTGTTGTCATGTTCTGTCTGGAACTACCACTTGAAATATGATCTTCATTATTTGTATCACTTTTATACTCTGAATATAATTTTTTGAATTGCATTATTCAATTGCTTTCGGTAATCTGTAGCTATATCACTACCAAATAATATTGTTAGACAAGTCTCAAAAATCTTGTTTTGCAACTTGGATCGGGAACAATAGCCACATAAACAAGTATATTTATTTTTTTCAAAGGATCTCCAATATTTATTGAATTGTTTTGCATACTATTAGTCATTCTTCTCAGTGTCACATTATCACCGTTAGCATATTCATCAATATCAATTTTCAAATTACAAACATCACCTACATATATGTTCGATGTAATATGTTGAGACGTAGAAACATGAAAAGTCATAGTATGAAGCACATCTAAACACTTTATATATCCTCTAATGCCCAAACAATTTTAGTTGTGGGTAGGTCTTCTTCTTCCATTTCAAGCACGAAAAACCTATCATTTTTTGTTAGTTTTTCAAAGGTTGTTTCATTTTTGTCAACCCTTACAACATCAAATATGTAAAGTTCCATTGAGTGGAAACATCGAGAGATAACTTACTTTTCAAAGTAATTTTAACGACATCAATGCAAGACTTGAATTGTTGCAATCTTGCCAGAGAAGACCTCACATACTTAAGAACTTTGCGTACCCTAGCTATAGGCTCGTGATGTTCCTTTAAACCATCAGAAACGATAAATTGAGAACCTATGGAAAACATCTCACATGTATGTGATCACCATTTAATATCAGTTCTTTTTTGAAAGATCGAGATTAGTTACGCGCTGTCGTGGAACACCAGGTGTGACACCAATAATAAACGCGATAATAGACAGTATAAAAAATGCAGAAAGTAAAGAGATAGGAGGTTGGTAATGTAGTTCGGCAATTGCCTACGTCTGCGGGGCCACGCCCAGATTTAAAAACAATTCACAGAGTTAACAAAGTTACAAACCACTCGGTCTAACACAAAGTAAAACTCCATATTGTCTTTGTCGCCGCCTCTTCCTAACTTCCCTAATGAATCTGTTTTTGTGAACTCCTCTCGTCTTGAAGTCGATCTCTCTCGGAATATAAATGCAACAAGATCTCCTTGTTGATGATGGCTCCTCCCAGAATCCAAATATGACAAGCTCCCCTTGTCGATGACGACTCCTCCAGTAGTCCAAAAGTGACAAGCTCCCTTTGTCGATGACGACTCCTCTTGGAATCCAAAAGTAACAAGCTCCCCTTGTCGATGATGACTTCTCCTGAAATCCAAAAGTGACAATCTCCCTTTGTCGATGATGACTCCTCTCAGAATTCGTGTATGACGATCTCATTGCCCACGATCAAAATGACGAGCTCCCATTGTTAATAAACAGAACTACTCCCGATACATGACGTCACATGTGCACGTGACGTCACAAATAATATAAGTTGAACCAGAGTGGAACCCTTCTATTGACCTATGCATTTAGATATCATTTCTAGATGGACGACATTCATTAATCAAATTTTAAGAAGATCCTTTGTCACTTGACTTTTGAATGCATCTTTGGTGATCCTCTTTATCCTATTCGTGGTTGTCTGTGTACCTCAATGTCTCCTCACTAACTTGGCGGACGAGACTAGTGTCGCACAATGTCAATACCATACATAAGGCATAATCCTGTTTGTTTTTTTAATAATAAATAAAGCAAAAAATCACACACAAGTGACTGTCTAGGAAAGAAAAACTAGACTTATAATTAATTGTTCACACTTCACCTAATTAATTATCTATATCCTTCAATCAATTAATTAACATGGGTTTGTTAATGGAGCAATTCATTAAACTCAGTTTCTCCACTTGATGACTTGCTTATGAAATTATATCACTATCCAATAAAAGCCCACAGTTTTCACTAGATGACCAAATATTATTAATATGCAAGTTATTTTCTCAAAATTTTCACATGTTATAAAATTTATCCAACTAATTGGCTAGTAATTATAACACTAGAAAACAAAATAGTTTATATCGAGTGGAGAAGAAACAGCAGAAATAATATAATAAAATTTTTTGATAAAAATCACAGCAAAAAAAAAAGACACAGGAAAGAGAAATAAAACTAGATAGGCGATGTTATGTCGCGTGTTGATGTGATTTCTGGGAGAATCATCAATGATTGGTAGTCAAAAATCTCTTTTTTCTGAATGCTGCCATCTCTAACCTCTCTGTCTTCTCGATGACAAAAGAGTTGAGAGAGATTCTCTTTTAAAATTGTATTTTGCGTTGGATCTTCCATCTTTAATCCGAGAGATTGTGCTTTGAGTTGGTTATCTTCCATGATTAATGACTTTCTCAGTTGTCTAATTCTTCCTAATTATAAAATCAGCCGAGAGATTGTTCAAAAAAACTATAATATTTTCTGAGAATTTGATAATATTTATATTATTTTCTTAAAAATTTGGTACACCAGAAATGAATTTACCAAGAGAAAGAGAAAATGGATGGGTGTGGGACCCAATGAGTTTCAATGTAGTTTTAATAACACAAGAAAAAGAAAACTTAGATTCAAGTGAAGTCGTGGCTATCGACACCCTAAAGTCAAATATTTTAGCACTATTACTATTAGGGAAGTTGATTGACTGTGGAGGAGGAGCACCACTCACTTTGTGGATCAAAAGACAGCAGCCAAAGCGACCATAAAAATTCATCATTACCTCCGTCCATGAAATTCTTCCATGGCCATAATCTCACACGGATGATTCCATACATATTCTATATACCCTTATCTCTCTCTCTCTCTCTCTCTACCCTCCTTCTCAGCCATGGGTATGTTATCCTCGCACTTCTTCTCTTCTTCTTCCTCTTCTTTTCTTCTTCACAATTCTCACTTTCACTTGCCCAAACGACGCTCGCCCTTCGTCTTCCCGTCCCCCGATCCGTTCCCGCCGTCTCTGAAATCTTTCCCTCCCGCTCTGAAGCTTGATTGCTCGAAGCTCAGGCGAAATTTCGCTGGTTTATCTTCCTATGCCGGAACAGGAGGGGAAAAAGAGAAGCATGAGGAAATTAAAATCGAGAATGGAGGCGACGAATTACAAGGGATGGCTCAGGCGTTTCACATTTCATCAAACACCGCATCTGGAATTTCGATTTGCATAGCGTTCGCAGCTCTGTGCCTTCCCCTTTTCATGGCGTCTCTAGGACAAGGATTGCCCCTAAAAACAAAGGTTCTCTCCTACGCCACTCTGCTTCTCGGATTCTACATGGCCTGGAACATCGGAGCGAACGACGTGGCAAATGCTATGGGGACCTCCGTCGGCTCCGGTGCACTGACGCTCCGGCAGGCGGTGGTGACGGCAGCGGTGCTGGAGTTCTCAGGGGCGTTAATGATGGGGACTCACGTGACTAGTACAATGCAGAAGGGGATTCTGGTGGCAAATGTGTTTCAGGGGAAAGACACACTCCTCTTTGCCGGTTTGCTTTCCTCCTTGGCCGCCGCCGGTACGTGGCTGCAGGTGCAAATTCCGGTTCCCTCTTCTCGCTGTATTTCCTCTGTTGCATTAGCTTGTTATTGGTTAATGCGGTTTACGGCCTTGTATTTTTCAGGTGGCATCGTACTATGGATGGCCAGTTTCGACGACGCACTGTATAGTGGGATCGATGGTGGGGTTCGGCATCGTATACGGTGGAGCCGGCGCTGTCTTTTGGAGTTCACTGGCCAGAGTGACTTCTTCATGGGTCATCTCTCCAGTAATTGGAGCAATGGTATCATTCCTCGTCTACAAATGCATTCGCAGGGTATGAGCTCTCTCCCTTTCCACCATTGTTGGCTTACAACAAGGTCCTTACCATAAAGATTTCTAAGGTTTTATTTGGGATTTTGAAAAAAATTAGATTTTAATTCTCAAAATTATTATATTGTATTTTCATAGAGATTATTGTTTACCAAACATTGAATTTTATAAATCCTTTTTGTAAGTTCATATCAAGGATCAAACTGATTTTGGGTATTAATTAACACCATAAATAACAACAATAATTATCAAAGTAAGTTGTCATTAAATGTTATGTATTGATTAAATTGTGACTTAATTCTAGCCAGTATGGTTGGGTTTACGGTCTAACTTTGCATTTTACAATTAGTATTTTTATTTTAATTATTAATATTGGCCACCGTCACTGAAGTGGGACGTAAGATGTGGCACTGGCACATTCTGACCCAACAGCAAACTATTATTTGGTTCACCTGTCTGCAGTTTGTGTACATTGCTCCTAATCCAGGACAAGCAGCAGCTGCAGCCGCACCCGTGCTCGTCTTTCTGGGTGTCACCGGAATCTCCTTCATCGCATTTCCCTTGAGCAAGAGCTTTCCCATCTCTCTCGCCCAGGCTTTGTGTTGCGGAGCTGCTGGAGCCCTTCTTGTTTACAGAATAATCCGGCAACAGCTCGGTCATCTTCTCGACGGGACTTCTCCTTCTCCAAATCCCACTGAAACTGTCACCCAAACGAAAAACATCGGTTTTCTCTCCGATATTGAAGGCCCCAAAGGGGCTCAGCTTGAAATTGTCTATGGAGTCTTCGGATATATGCAGGTTCTATCCGCTTGCTTCATGTCATTCGCTCATGGTGGAAACGACGTTTCCAATGCAATCGGCCCTTTGGCTGCCGCATTGTCTATACTTCACAGTGGAGGTACAGGAACGGAGATCGTGATTCCGACCGATGTTCTTGCTTGGGGAGGATTTGGAATTGTAGCAGGACTGACAATGTGGGGATACAGAGTGATATCCACAATCGGAAAGAAGATAACAGAGCTAACTCCGACGAGAGGATTTGCAGCCGAATTTGCGGCGGCCTCAGTTGTTCTAGTAGCCTCAAAGCTAGGAATGCCCATATCTGCCACTCATACATTGGTTGGAGCCGTCATGGGGGTAGGATTTGCGAGGGGACTTAACAGTGTCAGATCAGAGACTGTGAAGGAGATTGTTACTTCCTGGGTTGTCACCATTCCTGTTGGTGCTGTCCTCTCTGTTCTCTACACATGGATCTTGACCAAGATTTTGTCCTCTATTTTGTGAGTGTACATTTAATTTATATATTGGAAGCTTCTGTTTATTGCAACATTAGAAACATCCACTCTTTTTTTCGAGTGGCCTTTTTCCAATTTCTTCAAGCAGTGAGTAAAATCAAATTGATTTTGCGTGCAATCTTTGATGTCCTCTTTCCTTGCACCTCTGGATTCTTTGTTTAAGAAACACATCAAGCATTTCTCCATATCTGCATTGAATTGTGACATTTCAATAGTTTCTGATGGCTTAAAAATGGAGTCTTGTTTCCTTGCTGAATAGATTTAAGTTATCCACCTACCATGGCTCTGAAGCATCTGATCCTTGAAGAAGATAAGCGAAGTAGAATTCAGAAGTGTTGGTAGTAAGGGGCTTCTATATTTCCTTGTTTTCAATTTACTCTCTCTGCCAGTTGTGAAGGCACATTCTTGAGGTCATATCATATTCCCATAGACCAGATGAGATCTGACGTTCAAGCTTTTTAACCCTTCCATTAATCCAATTGTTATGGAGAATTAGACAGCCCTTCTTTCTGCAGGCAGCTCTTACATTTTTCTTCTTCCATAGTCCTTGGTAAGCCCCATTAGGAAACAACTTTCTGTCTAAGAAATGAACCGTCAAATTTGTTTCGGATTCTACGCACCTACTGTCATCGACGCGATTAGAGCCTCCTAGTCCACATAAGGTGTCGTAGAAGCTCGGCTGCTCAGATAGGCCAGAAGTGGCTGCATGCCTCACGACCTTTTCCATTGCGGCAATGGTCATACTATTAGAATGAGCAAAGTAAAAGCCCGAGTTCAAGCGTCTAGGCAAATTTATTGGTCCTGCGCATACGGTAGTGCATGAGGATAGCAGCTCACGTGCTAAAAAAAAAACCTTCCTAATACCAACACAAAATATAACAAAAAGAAAAATCCCACAATGAAAGAACAAAGTAAGATTCTATACGGAAGAACCTGTATTTTTGAACTCATCAGACTGCGCAGCAAGAACAGAAGGGCCAAAGGAGTAAAGAAAACGAAGAGGATTTTTAAACCAATATACATCCACATCACTTAAGAGCACGTTGTACCCAAGCTTCAATATCTTTAAAACCATTCTTGATTTCACTTTTGTCACTCTCTGAAAGCATTTTGTTCCAAAGTGGCAGCCATTGAAACTGATATTTGTTGGAGCAAATGGATCACTGAAGACAGGAAGGCCCTGATAGTGGAAGATTCTTCAGATAAATGCAGATAGCAAATTACATTCGGATTTGAGGGCATTAAAATAACATTAGCATGGAATGCAATCCTAAACCACATGATGAAACCGATATGGTGAGTCTGGATGAGAATTAAAGGTATTAATAATCTACAACGGTGAATGTTGGATTATATTGTTCGATTATTGTAAAAATGAAATTGATGGCCAGCAGAGCATGTTAAAAATATTGTTTGGTCATCCTGTCTGCTCAAATCCATGGTATTTGATAGAAGATATATGAGAATTATTATCTCAGGCACTGCTTCCCCATAGTTTGCAGACCTTCATCTAGTGGAATCTTTCTTTATCGGCTCATTTAGATTGTGTGTGTTCAAGCAAGTTGGCGCTTCTAAGTTAAGGGAGAGTGGATAAATAATGCAGCTGCAAGAGAAAAATAAGGCAAAATATAAGTATAAACCATACCTGCAGTACAGAAAATTCATAGGTTTCTCTGTCGAGAGCACAAATCAAAAAGTTTTTTATCTTGATTCGACGCAATCTGCATACCCAACTCATCAGCATTTCCTTGTAACTATATCCAGCAACAGCCAGAACAACTGTCCTGTTCTCGTCAGCAACAAGGGGAAGGAGGGTTTCCAAGGAAAATGGAAAGTCTAAAGGCTCAGAAAGCGACATCTGATTCGTCAAGGAGAAATCAGTAATCTTTTCCATTGCATTAAAAACATCAGAACAAGTGAGGGCTTTCATCTTTCTCAGAGAACTGAAGATTTGTCGTTTCTGTAATTTCCGAGCATTTCTGTTTATACAAGGATAGACAATATTCTCTGTCCTGTTGAAGAATATATATTGATCACCACACTTGAAAAGTTTTACAATGCTAGAATAGTTTGTTTCGTGATAAAACGACGATCCATACAGAGCACCAACATGAGAATTGCAGAAATACTCCCAGCTTCTCTTTCTCATGCAGGGAAAATTGTAAGAGTCTCCATCTGTATGAGTAGACCAAGTTTCTGGATCATTGAAATAGAAGCTAGAGAGGGTCAAACTCGCATCAAATACAAACCTGAATTCAGATGTCAAAGCCTCGTTAATAACCCAATTGTTGTGGACCCCCTTTCCATACAAGAAGGAAGGAAGGACTCCATTATATAAGGGAACATCCCCATTGTTCCATGCAAAAAGCAGTTTCTCGTCACAGTGATTCAGCCCTCTCTTCTGACCTAGCATTTCCTGTATCCATAGAAGACGATACAATTCAAAACGGCCTATTTGAATATATATTAACTTCGAGGTCATCAGAGACAGAAAGCTGTTATTACCTCCAAAGTTTTCATCAATTTTCTATCCTCCTGGGGAAAACGTCTCCCAAAATCTTCCTGGGAAATATTCGTCGATGACGCAACCAAGAGCCAATCACAGTCAAGTTCATATGCATAATTTAGGACGGAAATGAAATTAGGCAGCAGAATAATTTCTGGATCAACAAGAACAGAAATCTCTGATTTGAATGACACCGATCTTGCTACCATGGAGTGGAAGAATGGGGTGCCAAGGAATCTAGGGATATGCAGACAAGGATTAGTGGATGAAATAATTTGCTTTAAGAAAATCCAGAATACATTTCCGAATATCAGGAACAGATCTACACATGATAATTTCATTTTCAGCAAGTAGAAACAAATGAACTACATTATTTGGATTTATAAAAGACATTGCCAGGTAATCGATCAATGAGAAAAATGTTGACTTACGAGAAATCAATGTCTTTCTCCACCAAAACTTGAGAAGCAAAGGAACTAGCAAAAGAAATAACCGAAGGATCTTGGCTGAATAGAACAACTGTAATTTGTGGAGAAAGAGCAAGCCATGACCTAATAGCTAGACTCTGTCTAGCTCCTACAGAACCCGTGAAAGTTTGTATCGCAGAGAAAATGGTGACTCTTGGATCAACTTGAACCTTAGAAACTGCTATAGAAACCCCGTGCTCTCCGTTGTGTTCTTTGAAGAACGATAATCGTTTGGTGGCATAAAGAGAAAGAACAATCAGTAGCAACCCAAAAAACCAAATCGACCACAGTCCCACCTCATTCGCCTGAAAAAGCGAAATTTTCTGAACAAGGATGTATAAACAGGGAAAAAAAGAAAGAAACAAAGTAAATGATCATCAAATCGCTGCAGTAATCAAAACCAAAAACCAAGGACCATGATAGAGGTGTAAAACTATATTTGCAGAGAAACAATATATGATAGAAAAGAGGAACCAAAGAAATTCATCAAAGAACAGATAACAAAAAGATAACCGATAGGACTTTGCTCGACCTGTGAAAGTATTACTTGCAGAGAAATCAAAAATAAAAATAAAAGAAATGATTAACAAACAGATGAGATAACGAAAAAGAGAATCAAAAGAACTGTCATCAACCTATGAGACCATAATTTGCAGAGAGATATAAAAGAGAAGTAATATAAATGCTCGTCAAGGAGCTGACATGACGAAAACGAAAACCACTGAAGTTGCTTTTCATAGAAAGAGCTAAAAGCACTTTCTGGAAAATCGGTTGTGACACTTCTCATCTACTAAATCTGTTTCGTTTAGATTTGTTTGGGTTTCGCTAAGTGAAACCATGACGAGATCTTATCAATTTGAGATAACAGAAAGGAACTTAATAGACCAGGGAAAACACATTCACCAAACAGCTATCTGCGAAAACAATAAGAAAACCTGAAGGACCTATCAACCTCCGATCACATAGTTGGCAGAGAAAACAATAAATAAATGGAAAAGATAAACAGAAGAAATTAACATCAAGGAGCTGAGATATCGAAAACGAAAATCTCAATGACCTTCATCGTCCTACGAAGCAACAATTTGGAGAGTAACAACAATGCATAAACAGAACGAAGAAACGAAACGAAAAAAGATCATCACGGAGATACCTTCATCGGCATTGCGGTGCTGATCGAGAACGAGGTGGAAAAGTGAGAGGTTCATAAGAGAAGAGAGAGAGAGAGAGAGAGAGAGAGACTTAAACGGAAAGGAAGTGAGAACGAATTGCGGACGTAACGAACCCACCAATCCTGTCAGTGGCAACACCACCATCGCCGGGAACGCCACCAGACACGTGAGCTTTGTCGTCACGTGCTGCATTCCGCATTATTTTACGCCGCATTCAACCTCTACGCCTTCCTCTTTAACGTTCTATTTATTATTTAACATAAATTAATAAACTACTTACATTAATAAATAACGATATATAATAATACATTATAATATTAATTATTATTCGTAATAGAATAAGAAATAAAATAGTATTATTCTTTTATTTTTAATATATCTGATATAATTACAGTGAATAACACCTATATTTAAATCGATAACATTAGGTGCAAATTAGTTCTTCAACCAACGAATCATTTACAAATCTCTTGACTTCTAAATCATTTCAAAATCAACCAATCAGCTAACCATTGTAAGAATTTATAGGATTGAATTTGGCAAAAAGAGATCAAAGCGACAAAATAATAAATTAATTTACACACACACACACACACACACACTGTCTTCCTTTTCTAAATTAAACACAGCAAACCCTTTCTAACCTAAATTTTTAAGTACAAAAAGCCAAAAAACCATCTACTCTTTAGATCTCTAAAGTCCACATGTTTAAATTGCATTACTTGACAAAATAATTCCTACTTTTTAATCCCATGACTTGATTCACCAATGCGTGGGCAATTATCATACAACCATGTGCTTTAGTGGCTCAAATTAGGGTTGTTCATCAAAAGTTTTCATTTACAACCATTGAGAACGACTTGGGGCATCAATTTCCAACAACATTGTCAACTAAAAATTCAACACAAGGGAAGAAGTGCATAATCTAAAACCATCCTACAAATGAGCACAACTCTTATGTGTGGCCAACTCTAGAAGCCATGATGCAACCACTAAACATAATCATAGAACAGCCAAGACGTCAAATCACGGGGAATCTAAAGCAGGATCATACATAGACAAATGGCATCACTCGCCCTTGAAGCTTGGCAAGTTTCAAGGCACCCATAACTCATAGATATCAAAAGGAATGCCACATCAACCTATATCTTTCTTTGCAATCATCTCTGCCGTCGAATGGGTGATCTGGATCTCGATCTTCTTCCCCTGCACGAATAAGTTGTTGGGTTGGTAATAATTAAGAGATGCAAAAACTAGAAGTTGTTTGCATGGATTTAACTAACCTTTTGGAGGATATGGAAACTTGTTTCACAAACATTAACATAATCTTAATATTCGAAATTTAAAGCATCGTGCATACCTTGCACCATCAAAAGAAGAATAGGGAGAATGTCGTCGCTGAGAATGCTTGCTATGTGGAGACCTCGAAACTTGTCTAGAAACAAGGCATCGTTATACTCATTTCGTTAGTTAAAATCTATGGAGTTAAGAAGACAAGTGGGCAGCCTTGTGCAAGGTAATTAGTTGAATTTTCGATTAGAAGTGTCTAATGCTGAAAGATAAATACAAATACAAAACCAAAAAAAAAACTGATCTCTATTCACCCAAAGCATTCATTTCAAAAAAAAAATTATCATTCAAGATCCACTCTTAACCATGTGTGAAGATAACAGTTGGGCAACAATTTTTAATGTAACTAATCCACATTTTAAGCCATTGAAAAAATATAAACAAGACCATAAGGGAAGGAAAAAGATTTGTATTCTATAAAAAGAGTTATAGCTCAAGCCCACCAAAGGCATTCTCATGAAATTTTTTTTTAATCTGAGACTACACATTATTTCAGAAATGATTAAAACCAGATAAATGCAATGTCAATATGTTACTAAGTTATAGAATTTAACAACAAAGTTGATTTAAACCATTATAATCAATTAGGAACTGAAATGAGCTTGTGTGTTCAGCATATAATAATGACAATATCACCGTAGTAGACCATGAGCTTCTTTGTAATGCCGACCTGAAAAAAGAAATAATATACCTTCTCTTGGACCTATCTGGAGATGGTGATGAAGTTCGCTTTCTAGAGTATGGTTTCCTGCACATAACGATTGCACATCAGATTTAAAAGAAGAATTAAGAAAGACAAATAAACAATTTGAACTTAATATGTAAAGGACCTTTTACTATTATCTGATCCATCACTAGAACACTTGTTCTCATTGCTGCTTCTGGCCTTGCCACTATTGGAGGATGAATTTTTACTCTTGTGCTTGCTAGTTTCACTTGAATTTTTTTGTCTTGCTCTATCTTCTTCCTTACCCTTTGCAGTTTCCCTTTTGCTGTCATTACCATCTCTAGCACTTGATTTTTGAAGTCTGTCTGAATCTTTTCTATCATCCTTGGCTTCATAAGAGCCGTGCCTTTTTCTTGATTCGGATTCCTTTTCTTTTCTCCCTGTCTCCACATCTTTCTCCTTCATTCTGTCTTTTAAATCACCTGTCTTTTCCCTTTCTAGTTGCTTCTCGTCCTGTCTTCTACGATTCTCATTGCCCTTCTCATCTTTTCTTTTCTTATTAGTCTCTGTTTCCTTAAAATGGTCTTTTCCAGAACTAATGATTGTATTCTCAAATTGACCATTTTTATCTACTTTCATAGCAACTTCTTTACCTTGAGAGCTTTTGGGAGATTTTTCATGAATAACATTTTCTCTGGGATGTCTGGATTCTATTCTGCCTGAAACTTTCTGTAACTCATCAATTCCACCATTATAACCATCTTTGAGGCCTGGCATTAAAGAATATTGTTGCCTCCTTTCTTTGTCCACATCCTTGCTGTCCAACTCACTAAAGGCTGAACTATTATCCTTATCATAAATAGTTGAACTGCTTTTGGTAGCATCACTCTCAACATTCATCTGACGTCTGCCCTTGTCATCACGATCTACGAGCGAGCTTGCATTTTCAGTTTCCAAATGCCTATTGTCCAAAATCCTTTTACCATTTGACTGCTGGATGACAGAATTATAAGCTGTATTTTGTGCATTTGATATTGGAAGATCTTCATCAGATGCATAATTTGCAAGTCCCAATACATCGCCCTGGAAGCTGGAATTCGATTTTTCACTATTACTATCACTATCAGGTTCCTTTGCTTTGCTGGGAACTAGAACCTTTGCAAAGGCTTTAGTAGTGGGTGCCTGCAGGGGACCTGGAGATAATATTTGATTTGAACTGAGTGTGCTCTGACTGACTGTAAGGTAAAAGATCAAAAGAAAGGACAGAGAAAGTGGGAAACATCAGCAAAATCACTGAACCTGCTTATGGATTTACATTTTCCTTTTCATTATCCTGTTCCCTTAAATAACCAAACATATTAGCTCGAGATATCAAAAAAGAGGATACCTTCAACAGTCAAATCATCTTCACTGATAACCTTGGTTGCAATTTCATCAAACAGAGCATCAGTAACCTATTACAGAAAAAAAAAAAAAAAAATTAGATCTGGGGCAGAAAGGAGTCAAAGAAAACAGAATTAATTTTAGGCAGTTGTAACCTTTAGAAGAACTTCAGTTAGCAGACGCTTAATTTCCTGATTTATTGCCGCATTTCTAGCTGCTTCAATAGAATCCTACACAGACCAACATATTTTAAGAAGTCCAAACTTGAAATTATATGCAGAACAATGAACATACATAAGAAGCAGGTTTAATTGACTAGCATATTATAAATTTGACACCTCATCATCTTCATCCCCTTCAGTGGACCTAAAGGAATCAACACTTTTTGTATCAGTCTGATCATCCTTTGCAGAAGATTTATCAAAACCTTCATCCTCCACGAGTTGCGTTCGTTCCTTAGGAAGTTCTACAGTAGAAGTACTGATAACAGCTTTCTTGATTTCCTCTTTAAGCCAATTAGGAACTGCTGCCTGGAAACCAGACATAAACATCAGCAATCACACCACTGGCCAAGCATTATGTCACTGGTTTTTACCTTCTTAGGGCGGTCAGACATATTAGAAATGCCATAGGTATCATTAGAGAAGACTAAAGGAGGAAGTGCAGTTCCTGCAGAGAGGTCGAATGGCACAGCACCTAGAGGCGCTGCTGATGAAAGGCCTGGTCCAGCAATTCTTCCAAATGAAGGTGCAGTATGGCCAGAAACAGAAGGTAAAGCTATAGAAGGGTCATGCTGAGGAAATTAAATATAAGTCAGAATATTCATAACAAAGCTCTCAACTAAACTTGTTGGATGAGAATCCAAACCTGCGACCCAGAAGAAAGAACAGGAGAAATAGAGGGATAAACCATGCCTGGAGGAGGAGGCCAAGAATTTAAAGAAGAAATAGAAGCAACAGATTCAGTATTTCCAGCATGTCCAACTGAATTATGATAAGCATAAGTGGATGACATATCATGATCATGACTAAACCTAGGGGTAAAATCTAATGGCTGATCAGCAAGATTAGTTGAAGGAACTGCGGACTGATTGCCAAATGAGTAACTTGTGGGCATTGGCTGGTGCATAGGTGGTTCTCCTTCCTTAGCTGCGGAGTTTTGTGATGCCGACATCTTGTATGACCACTCATTTTGATCAGCAGTATCTTCTTTGCCTAACACATAAGTGGTTAGTCAAAAAAAAGTAAAGGAAAATTGCAGAGATGTAAAAGCACACTGAAAAATGCCCCCAGTATCCAGAAATTATAACTAACATTGTAAATCCAAATGCCGATTCATATACTCAAAAATAATCACTATGGCCTAAAGTAGTAATAATGACAGAAAATACTTCAAATCCCACAGAATCTAACGTGAATTTCTGGTAGAAGAATGTGATATTCTTAAACTTCTTTAGATATCCTCTTTCTCCTAATGAGATTTTTCTAATCCACCGATTAAAAAAAAGGAATTATATCCCATTAGTAATCCTCAAAAGACTGGAAGAATTGGAACAGACATATTAATTTATTTCTTGTAAATTGGACAAAATAAATTACATTCGTTGAAGTTACAAAACTTATCTTATAAACAAATTTTTGTTCAAACACTATAACTACATCCACCCATATATTGGAGCAGAAGAATAATGCTCAAGTGATTGCTTCCTAGAACCACCCATCAAGGATATAACTTAATTTATCTTTAAGGAGAATGTGATCTTCCAGTACAATTTCCTGCATCCTTTCAGAAATAAGATTAACAAGGTGCCTGAAGTTCAAGCTACTACCATACTTGATATGTGTCAATCATACTTCCTTTAAGACTAATACATTCACGCTACATAACAGAGTACTAAGTGAGTCACAAATCACTGCACTAGTTTCACTCTCAATTTCAATATTCTCAGTGAATATTACCTGCTACAGAAGAATAACTAGAAGGTACCTCCTGCTGATGAACAGATAGGCCAGTTGATAAACCCTTTTGATGATGCAAACTGGCACTCGTATCACCCCCCAAAGAGCGATCAAATCCCATGTGAGGATGATGCCCATCTGGTGCATAAGAAGATTCAGAGCTGACAGATGCAGGTTCCTGGTAATGTGATATTGCTGGTCGATGTACTGGCTGGAGTGCAACAGAAAAATTTTCGTAGTTCGGAGGAGGAGGTTGATGCTGATAATCTGGAAAATGAGAGTAAACTGCAAGTGGATACTGAGATTTTTCTTCAACTCTTCCGACAGGTGCAAACTGAGATTGTGAGTGCTGATTCTCCATTGCATTTTTAGCATCTGCCCAAGCCCTTGCTTTGGCAGCCCAATCTTCTTCACCCTTATTGGCTGTGGGTTTCAAAATCGTTTCAAACCCAATATTTATACATTTCATAGCCATTAACTAACAAAAGGTGATACATATCATCATTTTCTTAATTTAGAAAATTGATATTATGATTATACAAAGAACAGATAACAGATGCCCAATCAATATTATGATTAACTTACTTTAAAAAAATGTATATATACCCAAGGTACAATAATATGCATATTTTGGAAAATATAGAAGTTCACTTCGCCGAATATTTAGACATGAGCTTGCAACTACAAGCCAGAAAATTTTCAAGTAGTAAAGTTAAGCCAAAATGACAATCATAACTACTTCGTCGAAATTAGAGGTGTAAAAAAATCTTATACAACATCGCACCTGCGTAGTCCCAACCCTGGTGAGGTGTCCAATTCGAGCTGCTCCATTCCTACCACAAGAAAGAGTTCAATCTACATGTAAATTGAATAAGGATTGTTGAATTCTATTCAACCATTCTTCAACATGTAGAAATTCATCCCAGTTACTTTAGAGTCAAACGGAGAATTGAACTCGGATACTAGATGAAAAAACCACTGAATAAGAAATAGGTACAAAATAGAACATGAACAAGTCGTTCAATAACGAAGAACATTGATAATTGAAATTCGCAACGGAGGATAAACAACTGAAAAAAAAAAAAAAAAGAAACACGCAAACCTGATTGCCTTGAGAATAAGAGTGAGGAACCTGAGAATGAGGATGCAAATGAGTAACGACGTGAGGACGAGGAGGAGGAAACTGGGCATGGTGGATAATCGGCGACGGATAAGAGTACGGGGGTGGAGCATAAGAGCCAGGAGGAGGAGGAGGAGGAGGAAGAGAGGAAGGGACCCACTGGGAAGTGGGAGGCGTAGGAGAGTGCGACGGAGGTGGGTACTGAAATTGGCTGGAAAAAAAAGGGCCGTTAGGAGGCAAGGGTGGACGTGGCTGGTGGTGATAGGGATCTGCCGCAGAAGGCGGCGGCGGAGGGCCGATGTAGCGGTGGGGCTGTTGGTAGGAATCCATTGTCCTTGGTTCTAGTCAACTTGTAATTTCCTTGGGGCGTTCTTGTAGAAGCTTTGAAGAAGGCAAGGGCTTTTCTGTGCCTGTAAGAGCTGGGACAGAGAAATGGGCTTTTGTTTGATAGTGGGCCTGGCTCTTTCTCCCAAAAAAAAAAAAAACAAAATATTATTTTGTAAAAAATTCAATACAGACTCTATCGTACGTAATCATTTGTCATTTAATTTATAATATTTTTTTTACCCAATTATACCTTATCGTATACGTCGTTTGCAATTCAAACATTTCCGTTTAATTGATTATTTTTTATATTTAAAAATTCTAAAAATTATAAAGTTATAAATTAATTTTAAAAAAATAATAAACGATATTCAATTTATTTGAAATTTTTACCACATATTTAGCACATTATGGGAAAATAACTTGAAAATTTCTTCATTTTCTAATAGTTGTATGATTTATTATAATTATTTTATAAACTAATTAACTAAAATTATAATAAATCGTACAAGTGTTAGAAAATCACAAAAATTTTCAAATTATCTTCTTATAATGTGCTAAATAAATAAATTGAATATCGTTGTTTGCTTTGGACATGTGAGAGAACGATCGGTTCAATTGAACAGGTCGTTTTCTCACGCTAAATGATAAATTAATTTAAAAAAAATAACAAACGATATTCAATTTATTTTAAATTTTTATCACATATTCAACACATTATAAAAAGATAATTTAAAAATTTTCGTGATTTTCTAACACTTGTACGATTAATTATAATTTTAATTAATTAGTTTGTAAAATAATTATAATAAATCATACAACTATTAGAAAATCATGAAACTTTTCAGATTGTCTGCCCATAATATGGTAAATATGTAGTAAAAATTCCAAAAAAATTGAATATCATTTGTTATTTTTTTAAAATTAATTTATAACTTTATAATTTTTAGAATTTTTAAATATTAAAAATAATCAATTTAATGGAAAATTAAACAGAAAGGTTTGAATTACAAACAGCATTTACGATAGGGTCTGATTGGGAAAAAAAACGTTAGAAACCAAATCACAAATAACTTCATACGATAGGGTTTGAATTGAAATTTTTTTTATTATTTTACATTTAAATAACATTATTAGTACCTATGCACACGCATATTATTTTACGCATGTCATTACAATATATTGTAAAAAAACAAAAAGATATGACATGTGTTAAAGTAAAAATATATTAATATATATTTTATTTTGATGTCAAAATATATTTCTCTGTGTCATCGAAAAAGTCGTCTTTTCTGTTCTACTATTCGTAATTTCTTTAGAGATTAATTTTGGATTTTTTTTCTGTGATTGAAATTTTTTGTGTCTATGCTCCTTTTGATCTGTTTAGAGATTAACTTTCCATTTTTTATGTCCATTGAAATTTTACTGAATTTGATTTCCTGTTCTCTGCTGGTTTGGATAAGTAAAAATTTGTTGGTTTTGAACCATACCCACCTCTGCAAGCCTAACATGGGAATTTGTTAAATGGGATTGTTTATACTTTTTGGGTCAATGGTAATATACCATATCATTATTTTGATTTTGAAGTAGTAGAAAATGTTTATTTAGTGAATTCTATAACGAAAATGGGTCGGGGTGATGTTAAACCGACGTCGAAAATCATGAAACTTTTCTTTCTTTCTACGTGTAGTTCGGGGTTGCAATCATGGAACACTCTTCAGATGCTCTTGTGAAGACTATCTGCATACTTTTAGAACATGGATTATAGAATTTTTCTATTCTCGTTTGTCTCCGCTCTTCACTTCGAAATGGAAAATAGCACGAGTAACCACGTTCTTGCAAGCACGCTCAACAAACCAAGTTGCAATTTTTCTTTCTGTGGTGTGTTTATTAGGATTAGGGGCGTCTTTAATTTTTTTGGGTTCAATAATGATTTACTATTTTCATTCTTATTTTGAGCATTAGACGCATTCAAAATAGGTAGACAATTTATTTATTTATTATTAAGTACTAAACTTTTCAATTCTCACTCCCTAACCTATTTTCTCATTATCACATTTAGTTTTGCTTTTCAACATAGAAATAAGTTCTTCTCATGTCTCAGATGAACCACGTTATACACCATTTGATGAGTCACCACCCTTTGTATAGTCACCAGGCACCACCCGTTTCGCCGCACCGAAAGAAGATGAGCACGCTTCAGAAGAACAAGAGGAGCAAGCCAAGTGTTCAAATACCAATCAATAAGAAATATTGAAATATTAAAACAAAAAAGAAAGGGAACTTACATTATATACTCTTGAGGATCTTCATTAACAGCTGCTGCTTCAGATCTATCTTATTCCGAAGAAAGCCTGAGGGCACTCTTCCTAGTTGCTCTTGCACATGATCTTTTGACTCCGCTTCTTTATTTCACTTCTGCTTTAGGGACAACCTATTTCCATTGGTTTCTGACCCTCGAGTACAGAGCTCTTTCCTTTCGGATCTTGCTTTCACCTCCTAACATTGAAGACTGTAATGAGTAGTCTACTTTGCTTGAAGTGCCTTTTAGCCTAGTATGTAGCCGGAATCGCTTTCCAATTCAGAGGAGTTGCTCTGTCGTTAGCTAGCCCTTGGAGTACCTTTGTTTTGTCTAGCCCAGGTTTCTAAGATGATTTCCTCTGGGATAATAGTTGCAAATTTTCATCTCCTCCTTCATTCATACGGTTCTTCGGTGCAATTTCTAAAAAAAAAAACAAAGAAATAAATAAATATAATATAAAAATAAATAATTATGTAACGTGCTTTCATTAATAATTTCATCTATTAGCTCGAACATACGTAGAGTTTTAGAATGGATCTAAATTTGAGTGCATCTTAGATAATAGAAAGGAACAAGATGAGTGGACAATACGACCACCACAATTGAATGTTAGCTTTGAAACAATAGTATAAATTGAAATGATCAAAACATCTTTTTCTATTTTACTCAAAATTGAATATTTATGCGAGTTTAATTTTCACCATGTCAAAATATCTAGACTCCTCAAGTATTTTCAATTTTTTCACTCAAATACTTATCAACTTCTGACATATTAATTGAAGTATCATGTTCAAAGGAATTGTCGAAGTTTGTAAAAAAGACAATATTAGTAGCTTTCGAAGGTTTTTCAACATTTTCAATGCTTGTACTAAGAAACTCAGCCCTTGAATCACCTTTATACTCGAAATATAATATTTTGATTACATTCTCTATCCAATTTCATAAAATCACAACTCTTTCATTACCTAGCGAACTTCTTAAAAATTTTTTTTAAGAATTTGATTTGCATTTTGGATCAGATTGAGCAACCACAAAGATAAGAGAATTGATCTTTTCAAATTCCTCCAATACTTATCAAATTTGTTCTGCATTCAAAAGAGTCATTCTTCTCAAGACATATTATCATTATTGACATACTTTTAGATAATCATTTTCACTTGATAAACTTCACTAACATACAAGTTAGATGTAATATGCAATGAAGCCGAAACAACAATAGTTCTGTCATAAAATACCTTTAAAAAATTACAAAATTCTCTAATAATTCAATCTTCATCAATACGAGGTCATTCATCTCCCATGTCCAATAAAAAGTGATTATCATATTCTCTTAATTTTTCAAAAATTTTTGCATATTTTTCAGCATTGTCTAACATGAGGTACATTGAGTTCCATCTAGTACACATATCAAGAGTTACGTTACCTTTAAAGGTAATTTTGACATTGTCTAAACAATTCTTAAATTGTTGTCTTCCTAGAAAAGATTTAACATACTTTATAATCTTTCAGTACATCACTAACAATCGAATTCAAAATATAAGCAAAACATCTAATATGAATTCATTCTCTATTTAAAATCAAGTCTTTCTCATTGCGCAAACTTTTAAACCGGATTTGAAATAGAGACGTTATTAGAAGAGGCATAATCAACGGCCAGTAAAAACATTCTCAATCCATCAATCAAACAAACACTTTTCAAGAATGTTTCTAATTGTTTCTCCTTTATGGTTATCAATTTGACAAAAATTTAATATCTTTTTTTGTGTAATTCCAATCGTCGTTAATAAAGTAGACAGTCAATATCATATAATTTATATTTTGACTAGAAATCCAAGGATCAGTAGTTAAACTTACTTTTTAAATTCTTTTACTAATGTAATCTTTCAAATGACTTTTTTCTTTATTATATATCATTTGAATATCCTTTCCAATTTTTCTACAACAAAGAATAATAAAAAATTCTTGATAATATTTAATTAATTCTTTGAAATCTTCTCATTCAACCATTTTCATAGATAATTCATCTTTAATTAGTATTCTAGAATAACATTACGTCAGGGCATTATCCTCCACTATCTTTCTTTACAAAAGGTAATGTTTTTTTGTTTGTTATCTTGTTATGCCAAATACTTTTATACGCGCGTAAATTTCTTGTCATATCACATGTGCATTCCATGTATATGACATGCATAGGTTTGACAATAATATTTACATCTAGCTTTATATGCATTAGGGTCACGAACTTCAACCCAAGTAAAGTGATCTCAAGCACACCAAATCTATACTTTTTCTTTTGATCACCAACATTCGTGTTATTTTTCATTCTAAATAAAAAAAGTTACACCCACAAATATATTCATATTTCAAAGACATTACTTGCAAACACAGTCATATTTTTAAAAACCCAAACGTTTGGCCTAACATAATAAAATAACAATCACTGCACAAACATAGTAAAGCATCTATCATATAAAATATTAAAACATTGTCACGGTGTGAGTACACCAAAGATATTTGTGAACACTTCACAGGCATTATGCACAATTCACATCATTGTGCATAATGCATTATAATCATATGTATATGCGGTCTGAGTTCATGACTATCAAATCGAGTTAGCTTGCCAACAATGCAATTAACACATCAATAACATTAACGACTATCAAACCAAGTAGTGATAGAGAATAGTAGAATACCTCGGGTCTACTTCTCTTGCAACAAGCATTTGCACGGAGGTAACATTGGTAAGGACAGTCGCAACTTGCAAGAGATATCAAAGAGTCACACTAGTACTGCACACACTTGCAATGTTGCACACTCATGAGGTTGGACCGGAGACAGAGACAGACAACAGTGATAGCAAAGTCTAGAGAAGGCAGAGGTGGGGAGGATGGTGGCGACTGGCAAATCATGAATTCCAACCCGAGCAAAGAGCGAGTCTGTCTGAAGTGAAGAGAAGTCGAAGTTGAATTGCAAATTCGCGAATCATGATTCAACATTTAGGGATTGTTTTGATTTTCAGGTTTGGTTTGGACTTTTGGTTTTTGACAAAAACCCAAAACTAAACCGAACTTGAAAATCAATTCAACAACTCAAATCGAATGTTGAATATTCCTTTAGTAACTGAATCAAACCAACCCATGGTGATCAGTTTGGTTAAGGTCCTATGGGTCGGTTCAGTTTGCCCAGGCTATAACAATGCCTAACCATTACACATACATGTATATGTATGTATGTATGTATGTATTTGTGTGTGTGAGATATGGACAAGCAACTCTAATTATCCACAATATTCATCTAATATCCTCTTTTGTTATATTTATAATAAAATATAAAAATTAGAATATTATAATTGATGTTGTGGCGTAAGCTCTCGCTTCATAATTTTAGTCAAATGAAACATCCAAACTCATTCATTCATATTAATGAATGTTAGTGTTGTATGTATATAAATCACGCAACTTATATTAAAAAGTAACCTCTCGAATTATGAGTTTTTTTTTTTTTTTTTTAAATTCTCACCTTATGTTTATGATCAAAAATATTAAACTATTAAAGTCATTGAGAACGAACGAGAGATCATTCTTTTAAAAAATGACAAAATGGTTTTCAAAATGGGTTTAAAACACTTGTGATGTGGCAATATTGTAGCGTTGTTTTTAGCCAAAATTTAAAATTTCTGCAATTCCCATCCAGGTTTTTTTGGATTTCTATCATAATTTATATTTTCTACACATTCCAACCATCATATATGCCTAACTCAATATCAAAAATATTTTTATATAATTTATTTTATTAATTATATCAAATTCGTTGAGCTTTTTATATATTCATAAATTAAAAGTATAAAGAATAATTTACTAAAAATCTCGATTTTGCTGATTTTTATATAAGTATTTTTCTAGAAATCTAGAACACTTTCTGTGTTGGAAGTTGTCGTCAAAACCGACGTATTGTCAGATTTTTGCTTCTTTCTGCTCTTTTTTTTTTACTCTCTCTCCTTCTCCAGTTTCGCTACTTATAGCTTAAATGAGATTTTATCTCATTTATATTACATTTATTTAATTATTATTATATATGCATAGTAATTTATAATTATATCGTAAATTACTATTTTACCATTGTATGTCTACAATAATATCAAACTTAATTAAAATTAAACTTAATTAATTCTATGACATGTGTCGATACCTCATTGGTCCATAGATTTTTATCGCACTAATGGTGAAACCACGTCCACCACATATCCCATGTGACTTGTTTTGCACCTCAATGCTAATCATAATATCATCTTGCAAACCTTTCAAAGTTGAAAGTCAACTTTAACTATTCTTAAAATTATAAATTTATTTTTGATTTGTAGAACTTATTCGATCCAATTCTAGTTGACTTGATTTTAAAGTCAATTCATTCCCAAGAGTTTCTTGTTCAACACCCTAAATTGATTTGTTCATTCAGTCATATTTAGTTAGTCAATCACGTTCTTGACTTTCAATGTAATGACCATGTTTTTAAGTTTTTATTATTTTTAAACTCATTAAAATTTCTAATAACAATTAATTACTTCAATTTTGTTATTGTTGATCTTAACAAGGATTATCACACACTGCGTGCAGTTGTTTTGTTTGTATGCATGACGTGGTATTGGACAGAGATGATGTCATATTCTTGAGTTCGAATCCCTAAATTTGAATAGAGTATTTCACTATTACGCTTTGATACAAGATGACCGACTCCAATCAATCATTCATTTCCCTTTATGCACTTGCTCCCATTCGATGTATAAAGGTTCGCAAGTGACATTATTTTTATTGGAACTGTTTTGTAAGAAAAATGTAGTGACGGTATTTTCTTATAGCTAAACTATAGTACGTAGCAATGGTTTTTGAATCTTGCCCACCAATGGCTCGTGAATCTTGTTTTAAAATGAATAAAAAGGTTTTCGTGAATGTAAATTCAGTCTTCATTATAAGCCCATGGTTATAAACTAATAAACTGATTAAATTAGTTTTTTCATGCATTCGATATTATGATCTCTCCTAAGGTAATCGGTCTCCTCAAAAGACTTTCCCTTCTTTCCAGGTAAGGATCGTGGTAGCAAGCATTATTTCTTTCTTGGTGAGAACTCTTTGTTATTCACGGTCTTTATAATTGTCTTGGGTGTGAGACATGTATTTCTTGCAAAAAAAATACTTCATCGAATGTATTAATTACATTATCTTATTATTTTGTGATCACCGTGTGAACTTTTTTATATTTCGTGTAGATTATAAATTTAATTTTAATTTTTCATATTGAAATAAGTCCTGGCTAAACTATTGAATTCTCTGGGAGAGTTGAGTTGTTTGACTGTGTTTCTCTATTGGAAGTGACAACTAATATAGACCATTAAATTTGATGAAGTTTTAAACATTATGAATTATATAATTTCCAACTACATCAAATTAAAGAGTCTAAGGGCATAATATTATCCGTAATTCAAAGAATTTATCCACAAAAAGTTACTAGATACATAGAATTCCAAGCAAACAAAATTACAAGATACATAGAATTCCAAGCATATTTTTTCAAAAACAAGCAAAGCAATTGTAGTAACCCATGAACTTATAAAAAGCCATTAAAGAAAGCTACGAACAGACACGACAAGCAATCACACAGTTCTGGCTACAGCTCAAATCAGACTCTAGGTGGGGAAACCTCAATCTCATCGGTGGGTTTGGTCGAGGAATCACCTTGTCTGCCTCTCTCCCTCCTGCTGTTTTCTGCAAACTTGACGCTTACAAGATGGTAACCCTTCTCTCTCTCCTCTTCATTCCACTCAGACAAGTAGTATTCCTCTTCTGAAACAACCTTGCTCGATGGGCCGCAAAGCATTCCTCCCCACTGCGGAAAGTGGATGAAGAAGAGTGGGATTGTGCAGGCGATTATCATCACGCCCATGTAGGTTATGCCTAATTCTTTTGCAAATCCCGACCCTCGGAAGAATATCAGCTGTGTTAGAACTGAACCCACGTTTCCTCCTCCTCCGGTCATCCCCGATATCACTCCCAGAGATCTGGGAAAAAATTACAGACATGTTAAGTGTTGGAAGATATCAATGCCATGAATTTCTTCTTCTCTGTCAGTGATTTTACTGGTTTTTGCGCGAATATTTGTATTATTCTTTTTCAGTGTAACTTTGTTTTGGTATAAAAACCATAAAAATGGGTTGGAAAATGATGTACCTGCGAGAGACGAAAGGAGCGACGCCGAAAGTGAGTCCACAGGCAGCTTGGACGAACAAGGAGAAGATTAGCATAACAGTGATGGAGACGCTCAATGTTCCGACCCGACCCAAAATGACACAGAATATTCCTCCCAGTGTCTGCACAATCCACAGCGCCCATATCCTTCCCCTCATCCCGAACCTCCTTGCCACCTGGTCCGACAGAACTCCACCATACGGCCGAGAAAAGAAGTTCGCCAACCCGAAGCTTGCCGCGACGATTCCCGCGGTGTGGAGATTCAGATCGAATCTGTCGTAGAAGTAGTTTGCAATTACGTTGTCGATTGTAAGCTCTACGCCGAAGCAATATCCGTAACTTAAGGCGAGGATCCAGCCTCTGTAATTGGTGACGCCATGGTAGAAGACTTTGGAAAGTTTGTCTTTTGCTTTGTCGCCGGACTTGTGGAGACGATGGAAGTTTCCGTCTGGCAAGTCTTGCCCGAAGAGTAGCACGGAAAACGCCGTTAGTGTTTGAAAAAGAGCGGGGATGAAGAATGCGACTCGCCATGCAGTAAATTTTGTTGAACCGATGCGCTCAATTATGATGAATACGTACGGCATAATGAGCTGCGTCGCACCACCGCCGAGGTTTCCCCACCCGGCGGCGATTCCATTTGCTGTGCCAACAACAGGAGGCGAGAACATGCTGCTCATCCAGAACTGCGTGGAGACGAATGTGGCGAGGGAGAAGCCAGTGAAGAAGCGGACCACGAGGAACGACGCGGCCGAGTTGGCGATAGAGGTGCAGTAAACTGCCGGTGCGGTTAAAAGAATGAGTGAGGCTGAAGCCAAACGAGGTCCGACGAGGTCACAGGCTGACCCCATCATGACTCGAGCGAAGACCGCCCCTGAAACCGACGCCACTCCGGCGTTTCCGATGTCTGTATCAGTGAGGTCTAGGTTATCTCGAATGATCGGCAACAACGGAGCGGCAGCAAAACTGGAGACAAAGCAAGAGAAGAAGGAGATCCACGATAAATGAAAAGCTCGCATGTGCGGAGCCGACAATGAAAACAACCGGAAAACGGTTGCTTTATGTTCGGAGTCCACCGGAAGAGCGAATTTCCGTTCGGGAGCTTCTCCTCCATTAACTTTGCTTTCAATCTCCATTCTTCTTCTGTATTTTCTGCAACTTCTTACAGAGAAAAGAATGAAGGAAGCTCTCAACTATACAGTTCTCCAGAACAAACCTTGATTACATATAGGCTATGGCAGCTAGTTGCCATTGTAGATTTCTTTATTCTCTTCTTCTCCATTAAACTACATGATTTGTAGATGTGAAAAATGCAACTGGGTATTCAATAACAATCAAATGGCGGATTTAGAAACTTAAAACTGAGAATCGGAAAATAGGGTTGCCCAAAGGAATGATTTTAGAGACAAAAATCGCGAGCAGACGCCGAGTCTCAGTCGTTTACTACAATTTGACAAGGTGGAGAGGGTAAATTCTTGAAATCTAATGACCTGTGAATCGTACAACTCGGCATTTTAAAAAGTTAACAATCGTTGACTTTTGGAAATTTTAATCGTTAGACATGGGATCTTGCTTTCGTGTTTCCGCCGCTTTGATTCCATTTACATGTATATCTCCTTTGACTTTGGAAGAGATTCAGTAGTAAGAAGACCATTTTCTCCTTAGATGCTTCCCTTGATGATTTAAACATTAACATAAGATGGTAAATTAGAGGACCATTTTGTTCTTAGATACTTAACTTAATTAAACATGATTAACTAGTCGTTAAAACTATCAACCAATCTAATTTTGGGTCTTTTCTTCTCGTTATATTGCAATTATTTTTAATCAACCCTCCTCTTATACTGTATTTGATATGAATTTCAGATCGCAACGTCTCATTTTGATTGTAATTTTTGCCATAATTTTGATGTTTTATTAGATTATTACTCACAATTATATATAATTTAATAATATGGTAAAGTTTTTAAAACTTCATAATTTGCATGTGAATAGTTTCTCAATTTTCAATTTATTTAACGTTTTTAATTTGATTAGTTGAGAGCTGAATCCTTCTGAAATTCAATGCTTGTGTTAAATAATTTATTTATTTCGATTGGTGTCATTTAAAAAAAAAACAAAACAAACGACTAAATAAATTAATTATACCAATTAGAGTTAGAGATTAAGGCAGCCACTCGGCCAGCTCGGCATTGTACGAATTTGGTCCGATTCGATTCATTTAATTTTGATTCGCGAGCCTATTGAAGTTGAATTTTTTTATGCAAGCTCGTTAAACTCGGATCATTTAATTTGTTAGGCTAGACGAGTTGGAATTTTTTAAAATTAACTCAACTCGACTTTACCAGTTTATTTGTCATCTCTAAGTTGATTCAGATACATTAATTACGTTAAGCTTAAAAGGGTAAAATGACAGAAAATGATAATAAAATGACTTAAAACAATAATGAGATACTGGTAATTTTACAATTTTATTTATTGGGAGAATATTCAAAAGAATGTATTTTTCTTGATATATGAAAGAATATTCCTCATCAATTAAATAATTAAAATGCTTCTCTTTGTTTTTACTTTTCATTGATTAGGTAAATAATTCATTAAAGTATTAATTTAACACAACTTTACTTTAGTAGGTGACACACATTTAACATTTGGGTTAATAAAATAAAATAAATTTGTTATTGCCCAAATTTTAAGAAACTGCCAATAAATAAATTTAGAAATGAAATAAATATAATGACATGACATACAAAATAACATTTCAACCGTTGTACTTCTTTTAAATCCTTGTTGCACTTAGGGGTGAACGTGATATGATCAATGCGGTTATGAACCAAAAATCTATTGGTTTTAATTATGTATTATATCCGTAATTTAAGGTAATCATTCCAACTAAAAAAATTGACAAACTAAACGTCGTACTATGATTCCGTTATCGGAATTGATTCTTTTAATTTTTATGTCAACGTCCATGTTAAGTGCACGTGGGAGCTTCAAATTTTCACTTGGGAAAACTATCGATTTTAACCATGTACTATACCCGTAATTTCAATTAGTCTCATTTACTAAAAAAACTGGTAAACCGAACTTTGTACTATGATTTTGTTATTGGTCTGACCTTTTTAATTTTTCCGTCAACATACACGTTAACTGCATGTGGGAGATTCAAATTTTCATCTGAAAATTAAAATTATAGCCCTAAATTGAGTTAAGGCTACAATTTTAAACTCCACCACCCGAAAAAGTGCGACCGAGAGGGAATACGATAAACTCACAATGAGTTCTTCATTCCATCAACACCCGAATGCAAACGAGAGAGAGAGAGCACGCTTCAAGTGTTGACAGTCGACGGTGGTCTTCTGGTACGGATTTTTGATAAGTTCTTCATTTACAAAAATTTTATTCTTGTAAAAGAAAGACGTGATTATATAAATCCGTTCACTTGATTTCGTTTTATGTATGTTTTTGTGCTCTATATAAATGAGTGATTTAATCATAGTGTTAATCATTGGTAAATCTCTTCATTTACAGAAATGTTTCGGTTAAGTTACGGGACATGTTTTTTTTTCATTGTCCATTTTAAATTCATCTGCAAGTTCATTGGTTTATGTTGTTTAGTTTGTTTTTTAAAATGACAACTAATAATTAAGGTAATAAATTTGTCTATCCACCTAAGCAAATGTCGGGTGAATTGAGACAAATTTATTACTGGTAATCATTTTAAAAAACAAACTAAACAACATAAATCAATGAACTTACAGATGAATTTAAAATACCAATGAACTTACAGATGAATTTAAAATGGACAATAAAAAAAAACATGTCTCGTAAACTTGATGGAAACATTTATGTAAATGAAGAGATTTGCCAAATGATTAATACTGTGATTGAATCACTCATTTGTAGAGGGAACAAAAACATACGTAAAACAAAATCAAACGAATAGATTTATATAATCACATCTTTCTTTTACAAGAATAACATTTCTGTAAACGAAGAACTCACCAAAAATCCGTAATAGAAGACCACCGTCGACTGTCAACGCTTGAAAAACTCTATCTCTCTCTCTCTCTCTCTCTCTCTCTCTCTCTCTCTCTCTCTCTCTCTC
>CM039527.1:14246557-14271865 GCA_022433055.1 Begonia peltatifolia | reverse complement strand
TCATCCCCACTCTGGTCACCTATGGGTTCGTCAGAACGCCGACTGAGGCAGTTGGGTCTTAACGGAGTGGGAATGATGTGAATCCCACATTGGTCAGGTGGGGTGGTCTTGGGTGGTATATATATGGGTTTGCAAACCCCCTCTTTGAGCTAGCTTTTGAGGTGGAGTTAAGTGGGTTCATATCATATGGTATCAGAGTCATCCCCACTCTGGTCACCCATGGATTCGTCAGAACGCCTGCTAAGGCAGTCGGGTCTTAAGGGAGTGGGAATGATGTGAATCCCACATCAGTTAGGTTAGATGAGGTGGTCTTGGGTGGTATATATATGGGTCCGCAAACCTCTCCCCTTAAACTAACTTTTGAGGTGGAGTTAGGCGGTTGCATATCATACATCAATTATCATCATAATAGACAAATGATACTAACAAAAATAGAGTTACATAGATAGAGTTTAAAAACTCTATTTGTCATCTGTTTATCTATCCCGTGATTTCCAATCAACAGATTCATTGAATTGGTTAACTCTTGAGTTGAAAAAATGAATATTCATATTCTAAATAAATAAATAAAAGAATAAAAATCAATAAAAATCTATTAAATGGATTCTAAATAATTAGAAAAAGGAAATATAGAACAAAATTATATAATTTGAATATATATTCAAAAAAAGAAAATAAATGATATAATTAAATATATAATTAAAAAAAGAAACTTCAATATTTTTAAATATATAAAAATAATATATTATGTTGTATAACTTCATTCAAAAAAAATTTTGCTTTCCTATAATATCTTGAATAAAAAGAAAAAAAAAATGATCACACGATCAGATCACTTGAAATTACGTTCTAGATTTTGTCTTTCCATATAAAAAAAAAATCATTCTTGTAATTAAGTAAAGAATGACTCTTTGAGTCTACTACAACAAGACTAATAAGTGCATTGCAAATATTGATTATTTTTTTCTTTTCGTTGTTTTCTTTTTTTCACCCAATACTATGTACTACTATTTCTTATTACTGGACAACTAACCAATTTCTTAAAATGAAAAAAAAATGATTCTAAGAAAAAAGAAAGAATATTTCTTGATTTCACATCGAATTGAATTTCTGGACTGTAAGACTCTTAATCTCCTTCATGAATTATTATAAATGAACCCGTTGGATTCACATTTTACTCAATTTTAGATTTTTAATTCGAAGCCAATAATCGAGAGAACTCTTACACCATTACAGTACAAGTGCAGTACAAGAATTTGAAGAATTTTCAATTAAATGGTACATGATTCTACATCGACAAGTAACAATAAAAGAACAATGAAATTTTCTAGTGCTAGATTTTGACACTGATAGTGAAATTTCGTTGCTGCGTCAGAAAAAGGATAGCTATACTGATTCGGTATACTTTAAAAAAATCCTAGGTACTATATTGACAATCTTACAAAGGTGTATTTTCAGTAAATTGTCATTTACTGATCTCACTTTTACAATCGATCCCCTTTTGACTGTACAAGAATGTGTGGAGCTAAGCATGTTTGGAAGCACATGAGAACGTTCTTTTGCTGATATTATTACCAGTATTCGCTATTGGGTCATTCATAGCATTACTATACATTCTCTAGTCATTGCAGGTTGGTTATTCGTTAGCACAGGTTTAGCTTACAATGTTTTTGGAAGTCCTCATCCAAATGAGTATTTTACAGAAAGCCGACAAGGAATTCCATTAATAACTGGCCGTTTTGATCTTTTAGAACAACTCGATGAATTTTGTCGATCCTTTTAGGGGGCCCAAATGACTATAGATAAAACTTATCCAATTTTTACAGTGCGATGGTTGGCCGTTCACAGAATAGCTGTACCTACCGTTTCTTTTTTAGGATCCATATCAGCAATGCAGTTCATCCAACGATAAACCTAATCCAGATTATAAAGCTATGACACAATCAAACCCAAACGAACAAAATGTCGAATTGAATCGTACCAGTCTCTACTGGGGATTATTACTCGTTTTTGTACTTTCTATTTTATTTTCCAATTATTTCTTCAATTAATAGAAGAAAAGAAAATACTTAAGAATAGTAAGAATTATCTTATCTCATTCAGAAGGATATCATCTCATAATTATCTATAACTGTTTATGTCTCTAGCATGACCACTTGATAAAATGTGGAGGGAAGTGCGACAAATGGCTGATACTACAGGAAGGATTCCCCTTTGGATAATAGGTACTGTAACTGGTATTCCTGTGATTGGTTTAGTCATTATTTTCTTTTATAGTTCATATTCCGGATTGGGTTCATCCTTGTAATAATCGGATAAACTCAGTTGTAAACATGAAAACATAATAACTCAAAAAACTACAACATAAGAAAATGGATCACTTTTGCCAATGTTTCAAAAAACTACAACATTATTTCATTTCTTTCTTACTATACTAATAGAACTTAACTTTCTTTACTCTATTTATTTGAATATAGAATCAAAGTTTCCATTTTTTTTTATAAGTTTATTGAAAAAGTTGGATTTTTTTAAGAAATTTTACCTTGATTTTTTTTTGTTCACTACTTATGTAATGTAATAAATCTCAAAAAAGGGGTTCTGATAAACCTAGAAAAATGGAAACTAAGAATAGGAATCTTTAACGAATGGGATCAAGAATAATGAAGTATTATTTTACTACGTTCAACTCTATGTATTCCTCTATTCGTAGAGTACATTGAATGTACAGAAATGGCTATAACAGAGTTTCTGTTATTCGTATTAACAGCTACCTAGGAGGAATGTTTTTATGCGGTGCTAATGATTTAATAACTATCTTTGTAGCTCCAAAATATTTCAATTTATGTTCCTACCTACTATCTGGATATACCAAGAAAGATGTACGGTCTAATGAAGCTACTACGAAATATTTACTCATGGGTGGGACAAGTTCTTCTATTCTGGTTCAAGGTTTCTCTTGGCTATATGGTTCATCCGGGGGAGAGATTGAGCTTCAAGAAATAGTAAATGGTCTTCTCAATACACAAATGTATAACTCCCCTAGAATTTCAATTGCGCTTATATTCATCACTGTAGGAATTGGGTTCAAGCTTTCCCCAGCCCCTTCTCATCCATGGACTCCTGACGTATATGAAGGAGTGCGGTTCGTTCGATAAACTCCTACCTCTCTATCTATCGAGATGTTTGGATTTTTCAAAACTTCATGGACATGCAGAAGAGAAATACTATCTCCACTTGGACCAAGACATAACTTTTACTTGTTCAAATAACAATTAAGGTGAAGCAGGGTCAGGAACAACGAATCTCTTTATCATAAAGAGATTCATTTTGCAAGTTCGTTATGACGGGTAGTTCCTACAAAGGATCAGACTAATGACGTATAAAATACTTGAATTCTCGATGTAGATGCTAGGTAGTTGGTTCTTTAATTCCTTGTTTTGACTGTATCGCATTATGTATCATTTGATAACCGAATAAATTCATTATACTATCTTTGGTTCAAATCTAATTGAAAATGAAAGAATTTCAAGGATATTTAAAACTTGATAAAGCTCGGTAACACAATTTCCTATACCCACTTCTCTTTCGGGAGTATATTTATGCATTTGCTCATGATCATTTTTTAAATGGATCCATTTTGTTGGAAAATGTGGGTTATGACAAGAAATCCAGTTTACTAATTGTAAAACATTTAATTACGGGAATGTATCAACAAAATCATTTGATTATTTTCACTAATTATTATAACCAAAATCATTTTTTGGAATACAACAAAAATTTGTATTCTCAAGTTCTATCAGAAGGGTTTGCACTCATTGTGGAAATTCTATTTTCCTTACGATCAGTATCTTCCTTAGAAGAAGTATAAATCACAAAATCTTATAATTTATGATCAATTCATCAATATTTCCTTTTTTAGAGGATAAATTCTCACATTTTAATTGTGTCAGATGTATTAATATCATACCCCCTCCATCTGGAAATTTTGGTTCAAATTATTCGCTATTGGGTGAAAGATGTCTCTTCTTTGCATTTATTACGATTTTTTCTTCACGAGTATTGTAATTGGAATAGTCTTATTACTCCAAATAAATTGATTTTTTTTTTCAAAAGAAAATCGAAGATTATTCTTGTTCCTATATCGTTCTCATGTCTGTGAATACAAATCTATTTTACGTTTTTTCCGTAACCAATCTTCTCATTTACGATTAACATCTTATAGGGTTTTTTTTAGCCAGTCTATTTTTATGAAAAAATAGAACATCTTGTAAAAGTATTTGCTAATTATTTTTGGGCTATCCTACGGGTCTTCAAGCATCATTTTATACATTATGTTAGATATCAAGAAAAAACAATTCTGGTTTCAAAAGATAGGCCTCTTCTGATGAATAAGTGGAAATATTACCTTGTCTATTTATGTCAATGTTATTTTTATGTGTGGTCACAACCAGAGAGTATCTATATAAACTAATTATCCAAGCGTTCTCTTGCCTTTTTGGCTATATTTCAAGTGTGCGACTAAATCATTCAGTGGTACGGAGTCAAATGCTTGAAAATGCATTTCTAATGGATAATGGTATGAAGAAACTCGATACACTAGTTCCAATTATTCTTGAAGGTAACTACTTCTAAACTTCAGTTACTCACTGCTTTTGATCTTTCCTAGAAAGAGAGGAGGTTGTTTGGGGTAAGTGACTAACTTAGTAGAACTGTTATACTAAATACACGTAAAACTTCTTGTATATTTTCTTTTAAAACATCAGTGTATGAAAACTTATTTTTATCATTTTAAGAAAACTGCTTCCACAAGTCACCAATGAGACAATCAATCAAACATTATCGTATACATAGACCACGATAGGAAAATATGTCATCATCATATTTTTCACATAAAAAATTGCTTTAGTGAAAACGAAAGGTCACTCAAAGACCCTTCTAGCATATAACATAGAAAAAGCGGCGACTGAAGTCCAACAACACCTCATAAGCTAGAAAGAAGAAACAAGCAATGTATGATCTAAAGAACCAGCCACGTTACCCGAGCTGTTGGTGAATAATGGTCATCTACAAAGCAGCTCGTATAAATAATAAACAACAAATACCTTGATCAGATTTAGGGATTCAAAACCTAAGAAGTGTGTCATCACCACTCTATTATCCATTTCGTAACATGTAAAAAGACACGCAACAAAGGTATACTGGGATATTCTCTTGATACTTGGACATCGAAATCATTTAAAGTATCACGAGGATCAATCCTCCCAAAAATATCCATCACAACAATATAAAACCATGCAACTAGTAAACGTGTAAATCATACATACATACACGTAAAAATACTGATGTGTTGGCGACCAAGCCCCATTAAGATCAAAAATATGGTTTTAGAAGACATTGATGCAATGCAATGAAAATAATATAAAACTTATATATTTACGCCTACCGTTCATTCAAACTAGAGGTGTAACCTCAGCAACAACCTTGAAATTCTCAAAATCAACCAAATTTATGATTATGCCACTACACATTAAGGGAAGACAAAATGATGAATCCTATAATATGACTCGGAATCCAATCCAGCACACTATAAATGGCCGCAAACTTCACCGAGGCGCACAAACTTTTCCTAAAAATATAGTTGTGCGGTCGCACTTTATGAGGGATCAATCGAGACTTATAAGTGAGGGTCGACCCACCGGTCGACAATTAGAACACTCGAGTTTGGCCACGATCGACATGTCATAGCTCTTGGGTTTCGAGCCAAAATGCACTAGCAATCAACACTTTCTTCTGATGTGTTGACATCTTTTGCTAAATAGAAGGTGTGCGGTCGACATTTCCCTCAAGAGGTCGATATCTTCAACTTTGTTTCTAGCACAGGGTTTGAAGTGTCGACTGACCATCCACAATGGTCTACATTTGAGCAATTTTCAGCGATGGAAATTCGCAAAAATCACACTCCGCGCCATTTTTCATTGCAATTGACAAATAAACTTATCTAAACTTTAAACTTATTCATACAAACCAAAAAAAAAAAACTCATGAATTCAAGTTTCCAATCTCGAATCCGTTTTCTATCAAAACCCGAATAAAATTATGCTTTTGTCGAATCTTCGTTGGTAAAATTGCAGACGGAATAAGCTAGATAAGAGGTCCCATGACCACCCAAAACTAGAAATGTAGATGCAAAGTAACACCAGTACTAGGATGTTATAGACCTTGGAGATGTGCTTTGTTCTATGAGTTGCTATCGTAGTCTTGCACCACTGATACTCCAACCTTTGCTTTGATGGAATGGACAAGTATAATTGATTGACATCATTTAGAATCCCACGAGCTATGAACCTCGGGTGTAGAGACAAGATTGAAAGCATTAATCGCTTCATTCCTTTTGCTCTAAGTATACACCTTTTTAGCCAGTGATTACGGACAAAGAAGTAGATGCTCAAGCCCACAATAGAAAGGGGGAGCCCTTCACTCATTAGTGCAATCTAAAGCGGAATAGCCTTGAAATTGATTCGCAGTATTAGAGCGAGAAAGTCATTCAAACCTGTTTTCACTCTAAAGAGAGCCTATTCGAGAACAGCAAGAAGATAGTTCTCTTTCAAGCGTTGAATCCTTGGCTCGCGAGAGAATCCACTTCAGATAACCACGCCTCTGCTAGGCAGCGTGTGGAATGCCCTTACTTAACCACAGGGAGCAGACCTTTTTTTTTTTATATATATAATCCAAGTCGAATCAACACCAGCAGTAAAGACAAGATTGGAAGCAAGTTTCACAAAACTGAGAAAAATAGAGGAGGTAAAATTAGAGTTGTAATGCCCCATAGCACACCATTTCTACTTTATTTTTTTTAAAATAGTTCATTTAAAATTTCAAAATCATTTCTTCGAGAACGTACAACGACAACCTTACATATTCATTAAAATCAAATCAATGATTTCACATAGTCGTTTGAAAATAATATTTAACAAATTTATCCATCAACAGAACGAAATAATATGTGATAAAATCTCTTTTAACTCAGATAGAAATAAAATGCAAGTTTTTCTCTTCATAGCCTCTGAATCTCTATTTGCATTAACATCACATAATCTTGCCAAGAGAGAACCTTTTCAACTGCATCGTTTCTTTTATTGTGTACATCATAAAATTCATCACCTGCATCACAAAATTCAAACTATGAGTCTAATGCTTAGTAAAAGATGCATAAACTATCATGAACATATATGTAGATGCAATTTTTGTAAAAATAGTCTTATCAGGGTTCTTTCTCACTGTATCTTTTGTTCTTACTTTAGTTTTGATATACAATTTAAAAGCTCTTGTTGAATATGTCATGCCACTTGGCCTATGCCATCTCCAAGAGGAAAACTAAAGCTGTCTATGCCATGTTGTTGCTCAGAACATTAACAAACTAGTGAGCCATATATTAGTCACAGAGAATTACGATACCACAACTTGGTTAGTGAAGTCAACGACAAATCCGAGCAAGATATGACTCAGGCTGTAAGCATAAGCGTATTTGCAAAAGATGATACAAACATGGCATTTTGGTAGTGGTGAGAGAGAGAGAGAGAGAGAGAGAACGACACGTGTCTGAAATGTGCACGTCACGTGAGTATTCAACGAAACAACGATGGAGGGCAATTTGTTAACGACAAATATTTTGGATTGTAATTCGTTCACAAAATTAGTTTAAGGTTGTTAGAAATCCATAGTTGAAGTGTTAAAATGGACTTTATCCTATTTATTAACTTATTTTAAATGTAGACTGTCATTTAATTTATTATCTGTCACCATTTAATTATATTAACTAAATTAGATAAACCATACGACATGGATATTACTATATACAAGAAATCATTTCTAAAAGTTGAATAAAAGATATGAAATAAGTAAGTTATTCACTAAGAACGAACGATAATACTTAATGAAAAATAGATGAGTTGAATGTAATCTAATAAACTATATAAATAATTAGATCAGAGGTCTCTAATGAGATAAATTGATATGATTAGAGTCCAATAATTAAGAATTTCTCTAATGTGAACGTCTAGTGATAATTACAATAATAGACTATCACTAATATGAACTATTAAATTTTATGGAGTTTTAAACTTTATGAAAAATAATTTTCTAGCATTCTTTTACTTGGTCTATATTCTCATCATTTCTTCTTAAAAAAAACAAAATATATAAATCATAGTAGTAGGAACTCTTTTATTTATGCCTCGATTTTTATTATTGTTGGACTGATCTTTATAAAATTTTGACTTTTTCGAATTATTTAGTTTGAAGTTTTTTGCTGCTAGTCATTTAATTTTTATAGGATCGAACGATCAGATCCATCATTTCTATCATGATCCCCGATGTGTAATATTCCCGGAAAGTTGTACCGGAAAGTTGGGACAAGTGTTGCAACACATAACAAGGAAATATTAGGAGACATTTTATTTGAAGAAAAACTAAATATAGAGGTGTGGGGAGTTGAACGTAGCTCACATGATAGAAATGATGTAAAACAAACTGGGATTGGGTTTGCTTGCGTGGGTGGATAAGTGGGTGAGAGCCAATGCGCTTTTTCACGTGGCCAACTTCATTTTCCTCGCTTTTGTTAGTATCCAGCGACGAGTCGTTTTTTGAACGGCTCTAATTTCTCAACGATTCCTTTCGTTATCCTCACTCTTGTCTTTTACCTATCTTTCCTAATTTTGCATGCTTTGCGTGGGTGGATAACGTGTTATTTATTCATTAATCTAAGAAATTATATTATTTTTTTAATTATTTATAATTTATCAATTTTATAATTAAAATTAATTATCTCTAAATTTATTAGATAAAATATAGAAATAAAAAGGCCCCGTGTAATCTTAAAAAATAAGATAGTTTACACTAAAAACTTTATGACGATTAATAAAATCACCAAACTTATTTTGTAAATCGAATAGTCATTGAACTATTTAATGTTAACAACTTGACGTCAGCGGAATACTATTGATCGTTGAGGATTAAATCGTTAACATTTGATAGTTTAATTGCAATTCCGTTTACCGAATAAGTTTAAGAATAATTTTGTTAATTTTTTTTACAATTTAAGGTTTTTAGGGTAAATTATCAATAAAAAAAAATAATAGCCATAATTTAGATTTTTTTAAAAAAGGAGGAAGAAAGGAGAAAAAGAAATGAGATTCCAATGCTTATAAAATTAACAAAAATATATAAAAACATCAAGCACTGTTTTCACTAACAGGGCCCACTCTGTCCGCCTTCCATCTCCATCGCACCATTTTCCAACGTTTCTCTCTCGTCTCAACTCTCCCATGGAAAAGCTTCAATCATGGAGCCTTTTCGGAATCGTGGCTCGATTGAATCCTTCCACGTATCATCGATTTAGATAAATGCCGTGACTACATTTTGATTCTCGAGAGAAATTTATCTCTGAGAGTTCAACTTCTCACTCGCTCGCTCAAACTAGTTCGATTGCTTAGCTCAGTTCATTGCTCCGAGCTATCTTTCACCTCATCACTGCTTTCGTAGTTCTCGATCCGATCGTGTATGTACTTTTAAACTATTGCAGTTTGTGAGTTTTAATCGAAGGTAACCACGGTAATTCATTCCAGCTCTGTCTTTCGGATTAATATTTTCTTTGTCTTCTGATCGTCTCATCTCTATTTTTTACGATTTTACTTCCAATCTGCTGTGTGTGAAATGCTGCAATTTGATATTTCCTTCTTGAAATGGCGAACCATTTTAGTTTTGTATGCTGAAGTTTGTAGTTTGCTGTTGAGATGTAGCCTGGAAGAAAACAACTGAATTCGAATCAGGTTGTTGTTTATGCGATGTAGGCTATAGGTATAATCTACTGAGCGGTCAAGAAACTTGATTGATCGAATGGGCTGCAATTTCTTGTTTGCAAAGCAAGCTTTTAATGAACAAAGAACAATTCGATTCCTTTCCATTGTCTTCCCCTCTATTTCCTTCAGTTTTGAATGTCATCTAACATAATGCCACTATTTATAGTTGTCATTAATGCAAAAGTGGATGTCCTGCTATGACTTTTCTTTGTCTGTATCATTCAAGTCTTGTTTGGAATCTCTAGTAGTAGTCATGCTTTGCATAAGTTTCTATGTAAAAGTTTCTCACTATATTTTATTCTTAAATTGCATCAGAACTAAAAAGTACATAAGCGAATATGAGCAATTCCATAAGTCATAATATACTTCACCAAAGTTTGCTTCGTCCCACGATTTTAGAGCATCAAAGCAAACTCAATTCTTCTGGTCGTCCTACAAATACATTGTCTCAAGCAACGTTGGTAAATCAAGCGTCAAACCAACCACGGAAATCAGCATTATCCACAAAGTTCCTTGGGAACAATCTGAGCATAGGCAAACCAAAGATGGCAATGAGAACACGACGTCTTTCAGTCTTTCTAAATGCTGTATTAGCTACTGATCCAGCTTCAAAGGTATGGCTAATCATTTGTTTCTGTTTTTGACTGGGTTAGTGCTTCTTATTTCCTGTTTATTTATTAATCATTTAACCTTGATAGCACTGAATAGATTAAGATAAAAATCTATGTGGTGGGTATTGACCTAATAGATCTCAACTGGTCAATATTGTACTTTTCTGTTGTTTTTGTGGTTGCCATTTTCTTTCCTTTTAATGGTTTCCTCCTTTTTTGTGTCTAAACATAAAAATATCTGCCAAAAGATCATTTTTCTTATATCTCAAAAGGTTATCTCAAATTAGTGAACTATATTGTTACTGGAGTAAGAGTCTTACTTTAGTTTTCAATCAAAACTGTTAAAACCCTGCTACCTTCAGAGTCAGAGAAAAGAAAAGAGCAATGTTACAGTTATTAAATGTAACAAGTCTTGAATAGCTGCTGTTTTGTTGATTTATTCTGGTGGGATTGTTGGTTGAAAGTTCAATTAATCATTGGAAATAATGTCTGATGAAGCACAACGAAGTTGATGCTTCTTACACCAGAAGTGTACATTGATTAATATTTTCCTCTTAGAAATCTTCTTTGAATTAAAAGGTAGACATTGAAAAATTTCACTTATCTTGCAATAAACATGGCCTATTTAGTATATGAATATCTTTGTTTAGCAGTTGGCATTCGTACATTAGGTGTAATTACCTGGCAAGATACAACATCTAGACACACCTTTTTGTGGTTATTTTTATTTAGGGAAGGCACGCTTACTTCTAATTACTGTGTTTATAGTTTTTCGGTTGCTTGATTCAACATTATACTAATCAGCATTTACATTCTCGCAGCTTGCCAGAAAATTCAACCTGGATGGAAACATTGAACTCCAGGTATCTTTAACTTAGGTATTGATTGTATAGTTTCCTATTTCAGATATTGGGCTCGACCACATACGAGTCAGCAACATTTTAGTGTCCCATCTGGAGGAAAAGGCACTTTCATTGACAAAATCTTCAATGAGCAGGTTAATGTCAGTGTACCCACTTCACGCTCTATCACACAAGTAAACATCGAAGTTACAAACAGCAGTGGGTCCTTGATTTTACACTGGGGTGTCATACGTGAAGGACAAGAGTAAGTTCACGTGTGGCTGCTTATGTTCTATTTCTTTTCTCCTTGTTTCACTTTCATTTTGGTATAAAGTTTTCTGTTAAATGTGAGATGTCTTGACACCTTATTTTCATACAATCGTCAGGAAATGGGTTCTTCCATCACGTCACCCAGAAGGAACCAGTGTGTACAAGAACAGAGCTCTGAGAAGTCCCTTTGTGAAAGTAAGTATGTAGATCAATGGAAATAACTAAATTGATATTAATTTGACAAAATTGCCATTTAACTTGACCAAATATTCATTGACTCTTTTGATTCCTCTGTTCCTTTTTTGGTTTATTTCTAGTCTAGCTCTAGTTCGATCCTTAGAATTGAGATTGATGACCCTGCAATTCAAGCAATAGAATTCCTTATACTAGATGAATCCCAGAATAGATGGTAAGCCTTTAAGTTGCCTTTTTTTTCTGTTTTAACTTTTTCCTAAACAGGATAACTAAATTAAAGTTCCAATGGGTAAGCTTTTGTTCATTTGTTCTTTTATCTCAAAATTTGGAATTCACAGGTATAAATACAATGGGGAAAACTTTCACGTTAAGTTACCTCCAAAAGAGAAGTTGATTTCAAACATTGCTTTACCGGAAGATCTGGTACAAGTTCAAGCATATTTAAGATGGGAGAGAAAGGGAAAGCAAATGTATACGCCCCAGCAGGAGAAGGCATGAGAGAAACTCTTTTGTTTTCATATTTTAATTTACAAATGAATTCATTTCATTATTAGACACCCTGTTTTTTGAATAAATATTAAGACATCTCTATTAGGATCAGATAGGAGGATGATTGTTGGAATTAAAATGGAATTTAAATTGGTATAAAACGTGAATTCAGACATTCTATTAAACTAGAAATACCTCTAAATAAGAAATTCAAAATTTTGTAACAGAAGGACTCAACAATTTCTCCAATGATTGTTGAACGGTTAATTTATTTTGAAGATGCAAAGATCGATCACAATGCATTGATGCAATCGATTTTTATCAACTGCCAACGACATATGTTTGGTAGAACATATAGATGAAATGAACGATCATCTATCATTTTACCTACTTCTTATAGAATGTAATTTCTCTGTAGGAGGAGTATGAAGCAGCTCGAACGGAGCTATTAGAGGAAATTAACAGGGGTGTGTCCATAGAAGACCTTAGAGCGAGACTAACTAAAAAGACTGATGCTAGTGACGCCAAAGAGCCATCCCCTGTTGAAATAAAGAAAATTCCTGATGATCTTGTTCAAATTCAAGCTTTTGTACGCTGGGAGAAGGCTGGGAAACCTAATTACTCCCCGGATGAACAATTAGTAAGTTCAGATATCTTTTTGAGCAAACCAGTGAAGCTGCTTATTTTTTCTTGAAACAGTAACCTGTTGATTGCTTATCCTGCTTATTATCATATGACTAAGTTGAACAATAATGGGTTTTCTTTGCGTGCAAAAAATGTTATTTCAAGCAAGAGTGGAGCTCAAATGTTTCATCTAGTTTGTTTGAAAACTCCATGTCTAATTCCTGATCAAGTGATGTTTTCGATGCAGAGGGAGTTTGAGGTAGCAAAAGAAGAGTTGCAACAAGAACTAGAACGAGGTGTCACTCTTGATGACATAAGAAAGAAGATTACTAAAGGAGAAATTAAAACTAAAGTTGCAAAGCAATTGCAGGACAAAAAGTATTTTAGAATCGAACGGATTCAACGCAAACAGAGGGATCTAATGCGACTCGTCAATAAATATGTTTTTAACCCTGTAGAGGAAATACAACCTGTCAAACCCAAAGTCTTGACTCCATTTGAACAGTTTGCTAAGGCAATGGAAGAACAGAATAGCGGTCATATTCTGAACAAGATGATCCACAAACTTGATGGTTTGAATCTTCTGGTTAGACCTTGTTCACATAATATATTGGTTTTAATTTTTTTTTGTGTGATGGGTGAACTATGTTTTAGCTGAGAAAGACTTGATTTATCTATGCACATTTTAAGGTACTTGTAACCAAAATATCTGGCAAGACAAAGGTTTACCTGGCAACAGATATAAAGGAACCTGTGGTTCTTCATTGGGGATTGTCTCGAAGCAAACCTGGAGAGTGGCTGGTAATGTTCTTTAATTTACTAATTATTGACCATAGAAGATGGAAGATACTCAAATAGGCATGATTTTATCATCATGTTTGTCCTGGTTTACTTAGTTAAGATATACTGCACGGAAAAAAGCAGAAAAATTTATAGATTAATTGATTTTTCAGGCGCCTCATCCTAGTACACTGCCTCCAGGTTCAGTTCCTACGAACAAGGTTGCTGAATTACAATTTCGTTTTTCTGATTCTGCTAATAATGTAAGTAAGAAAAAAACTGTTTCATATTTTATGGCATGACATGCTGAAGTCTAATAACTGTAGTATAGAGATGCAGACAATGGTTTTAATTTTAGCATTGATGCACAGGTCCAATACTTAGAAATAGAGATTAAAGATGATGATTTTATTGGATTATCATTTGTCCTCCGCTGTGCTGACAACTGGATTAAGAACAAAGGGTCAGACTTTTATGTTGGCTTTGCTGTTGAACCTAAAAAAGTGCAAAAGGTTGCTCTCATTTTATTGAAACTAGTAATTATGTTGTCGTCTACTCTGGGTCTATTTTGTCTTCACAATGATAACTATGAGAATCTAATTGTTGAAGGAAGCTGGCGATGGTAGAGGTACTGCAAAGGCATTGTTGGATAAAATAGCAGATATGGAGAGCGAAGCACAGAAATCCTTCATGCATCGGTCAGTGATCTCGCAGGCTTTCCTCAAATGCTCTCTCCTTCACATCATTAAATCAAAGTGCTTGTCAGTGTTTGCATTCTTTTGGTTCAGAAAGATTTGCCTCAATAATAATGTCACGTTCTTAGTACGGTTCTTTTTCCATCTAAAGGTTGTCTGGGATGAGCTAAAAACAGATATTTCCTCTCTGCATTAAACGGTTTATTAGATTTCACATACTTCAGAAGTTATATGATGAAGCCAGGGATATAATTTACATACTGGTATTTGAGACCTTAATGTCTATCATTTAAATGTGTAAATTTGTTTTAGTATAGTGATTCTAAATTTCTTGGCATGACCCACCAAACCTCATTTGAGACAAAGTAGCTTTCACTTCTTAATAAAGAGAGGGATAAGTACTTAAAATTCGATCTTGTTTTCGGCTATAAACTTTCTAATAGATGACAATAAATTATGGCTTTTGTCTTGTAATGTGAATCATGGTGATGGCAGGTTTTCATACAATTCTTTGATCAATTGTACTTCTGTCGGGTTATTGCACTTCTATTACTCGAAAAGAAACATGTGAGGCTGGGGAGTATTCTGGCTGATTGGATATATTGAATTCATACAAGTACTGCATAGGTGCACTAGAACAATTATTAAAAGATGAAATGAACATCTTTGGTAAAGATTGATAATTTTGAATTTTTACAGAATGCGGGACAGCTAACACAAACTGATTCTTAGATTTTTTTAACCTGTCTTCAAGACCTTTTTCACACGTACTATCAATTTCTATTCACTATGAGAAAATCTTCTGAGTTTCACTCTTATTTTACATGCAACTAAAGTCCTTGTGATGAAAAGATTGGTGTCTGCCATTGATCAGTCTGGCTCTTGCTCAAGGTTTTGTTAGTGAGGACATGTTGTTGGGGTTTTTGAATGTATCTTCACCTGCTTGGGGCATTTGTATACAAACTTAATTAAAAGAACTGAGGTTGGTTGTTTCTATATTATACTAACTTCATATTGTTTCCATCAGATTTAACATTGCTGCAGACTTGATACAGCAAGCCAAAGGGGCTGGTGAACTGGGTCTAGCAGGAATTTTGGTGTGGATGAGGTTTATGGCTACAAGGCAGCTAATATGGAATAAAAATTACAATGTCAAACCACGGTAAAATTTTTGTAGACAACTTCATAAAATTCATGAGATGTCGATGGTCTATATCTTTTTATTAGGACTTTGGAGTGTTTTAGTTTGATATGTTTAACTTAATTTTGTTTGTGTTGCAGCACTTGTTGGTATCAACATCAATTTTTTCTTTTAGTGATTTCATGGCTAATTTTGTACTCTTCTTAACATGATATCCTTTATAAATGAGCTCGGTTTGTAAATAATATATATAATTTCTATTTATTTTTGCAGTGAGATTAGTAGAGCACAAGATCGCCTTACAGATTTGCTCCAGGATGTTTATGCAACATATCCACAATATCGAGAACTTACGAAAATGATCATGTCAACTGTTGGTCGTGGAGGGGAAGGAGATGTGGGACAACGAATTAGGGATGAAATATTGGTCATACAGGTGAAGTCGATTGTTTGTTATTCAATTATTTGAATATTTTGTCACTTCATTTATATGTGTGAATTATATTGGATCTTTGTGTCCTGGGTAATTGCAGAGAAACAATGACTGCAAGGGAGGAATGATGGAAGAGTGGCATCAGAAGTTGCACAACAACACCAGTCCTGATGATGTCGTGATCTGTCAAGTATGTAAATGTTATTGATTTCATTTCTTTTTCATTTAAGCTCCTGTGTTTTTTATCAGTCTTCTTTTTTCTTTTACAGGCTTTAATTGACTATATTAAAAACGACTTTGATGTTAATGTTTATTGGAAAACTTTGAATGAAAATGGAATCACGAAAGAACGGCTTCTAAGTTATGATCGTGCAATTCATTCTGAGCCAAATTTTAGGAGAGATCAAAAAGATGGCCTTTTGCGTGATCTTGGAAAATACATGAGAACTTTGAAGGTTAGTACTGAAAATATTATTGCACTAATCTCTATACAATCATCATCACATATCTGAGTAGTAATATTAGTCATTGTTTTTCAAGTAACTTTCTTCTATTTTAGTGTTGTTGAGTTTATGACAACACTTCAGTTTATATATCTATCCAGGCAGTTCACTCAGGGGCAGATCTTGAGTCTGCAATTTCAAATTGCATGGGCTACAGAACTGAGGTGACATCAATTACAGATTGGCTGTAGTTTCCAGTACAATTTACGATAATTAGTATTTAACTGGTTCTTGTATTTATCAGGGTCAAGGCTTTATGGTTGGGGTGCAGATAAATCCTGTACCTGGCCTGCCATCTGGATTTCAAGTAATATTTCAACTTTATCTTTGTATGATTAATATCAACATGAGTCACAAATTTATAGACGTGAATTTCAATTTTTCAAACAGGATTTGCTGCAATTTATCTTAGAAAATATTGAAATTAAGAATGTAGAACCATTGCTTGAGGTAATGACAATTTTTATTTTTTCATTTGATTGTTTTATCCTTTATCTTGGATTTGTTATCCATAATAACACTTTTATTTCTTTCATGGAGGCTCTGCTAGAAACTCGTCAGGAGCTCCGACCTCTGCTTTTTAGTTCTAGAGATCGTTTAAAGGATCTTTTATTTTTGGACCTTGCCCTTGATTCCACTGTTAGGACTGTTGTTGAGAGGGGATATGAGGAACTAAATAATGCAGGACCAGAGGTGAATTTTTATCTCAAACAGCTCTATAATTTTTATTTCATTACAAATGCAATTTTTTCTCATCTATGGTTTTCTACCTTTTTCAACCCAGTGGGTTTTTTGTTCTTACATTTGAAATCTTCTTGACAAGTTTAACTATGTATTGCCCAGAAAATCATGCACTTTATCACACTGGTTCTAGAAAATCTTGCACTTTCATCAGGTGATAATGAGGACCTTATTTTCTGCTTGAAGGTAAATTGTACACCAGTTATTTTTTGTGATGATTCCCTGTATATCGCTGTTATTTCTACTCTGCATTGACCAGCATGAAAACTGATTTCTGTTAGTTTATAAAGATCAGAATACTAAGAAGATAAAAAGAAATTCAACTGTTACTGATCTCTTTTTTTTCTTGTTGATTTTGAAGGAATGGGAACATGCTCTGAACTTGTTAAAGAATAAAAATGATCAATGGGCATTATATGCAAAATCGATTCTTGATAGAACTCGTCTTGGACTTGCAAGCAAGGCAGAATGGTATCAACAAGTTTTGCAACCATCTGCAGAGTACCTTGGCGCACTGCTTGGAGTAGACCAATGGGCTGTAAGTACCTAGATGTCTTAAAGCCAGAACCAGACTTTCTATGCTATGTTATGTAAGGCTCCTTAGTTTTATTCCTTGTTTCTTGCAGGTAAATATATTTACTGAAGAGATAGTTCGTGCTGGCTCAGCAGCCTCCTTATCTACGCTTCTTAATAGACTCGACCCTATTCTTCGAAAGACTGCTAATCTTGGAAGGTTGCTACAAAACATTGTTGCTTTCCACAGTTTTCCCGCTGAAACATTAAAGAATTAATAAGATAGCAATTTAAATACTGACATTTGGGGAATAGATTGAATCCAATCCTTTGAACTTGTAGAGTAGTTCAAAAATCTTGACTAATCTGCCTTTATTTATGACATTCCATAAAAGCCGTAATGAAACATTTGTATCATGCAACAGTTGGCAAGTTATCAGTCCAGTTGAAGTTGTTGGTTATGTAGTTGTTGTTGATGAGTTGCTTGCCGTCCAAAATAAATCATATGAACAGCCCACAATTTTAGTGGCCAGACGTGTAAAAGGAGAGGAAGAAATTCCAGATGGAACTGTTGCTGTGTTGACACCTGATATGCCTGATGTTTTATCTCATGTTTCTGTGCGAGCAAGAAATGGAAAGGTATTATTTAATTTTTTAAGAATTTCTATGTTGGTTTATTGTTCATTAAAATTTTTTTTTTTTACCAGGTTTGTTTTGCCACATGCTTTGATCCAACTATTCTTTCTGATCTCCAATCGAGAGAAGAGAAATTATTGAACCTAAAGCCAACATCTGCTGATTTAATTTATTGGTAATTTGATTCCCAAATTTTTTTTAATGAACATCTCACCAGCTCAAGTTACATTATAAAGCAATAGGTATCTAATCTATGATGAACATTTTGATATTTTTTTGGTAATTACGTGATTTTCTGTCAATACAAGTTGAAACAGTAAATTAATTTTTATTTCTTCCGTGCTTAATTTCAGTGAGGTCAAGGAGGATGAGTTAGGAGGTACAACTTCAAGTCGCTTGAAGAGCGACATTCCAACTAATATAACTTTGGTCAAAAAGCACTTTAATGGTAGATATGCTATAACATCAGAAGAGTTCACCAGTGAAATGGTTAGTCTCGCAACATTAACATATGGCATAAATCAAGTTTCTATTTTGATTTGCTGGACTTTTGAGCTGTTTTATTGCAATATTAATTTGGCAGGGGAATGAAAATTATTGTTTCTGTTTAACGAAAACTGAATTTTCAGGTTGGAGCTAAATCCCGGAACATTTCTTACCTGAAAGGCAAAGTTCCATCGTGGGTTGGGATCCCTACGTCAATTGCCCTGCCATTTGGAGTATTTGAGAAAGTTTTATCTGAAGATTCAAATAAGGTTTTGCTCCTTATTTTTATGACTGCGCTTTCTTTCAATTGGTTAATATTTTTTTGTTTTTTTAACATTAGCCATTGGAAGTTAACTAGTTAAAGGTTGCAATGCCAGTTCCAGATTAATGAGCCCGGGTTTCATAAACTTTTTTGAACACTTACAATGCCAGTTCCAGATTAATGAGCCCGGCTTTCATAAAATTTTTTGAAATATCTTAATGAACTTGTTCATCTGGCAAATCCAGCAATTTAGCATCTTTTGTGCTTTCAACGTGTTTCAGCCAAGAGTCAAAATTATAAGCTTAAAGTTAAGAGTTTTTCCCTGTTCTGAACTTATAGGCAGTAGCTGAAAAGCTTCATAATTTGAAGAAGAAGTTAGGAGCAGGGGAGTTTGGTGTTCTTAGTGAGATTCGGGAGACAGTTTTTCAGTTGGCAGCACCAACTCAGTTGGTATAATTCTTTCTCCTGTTAGTATATTGTAATGTGTCTTCATGCTATATTTTGTTCAAGCTTCCACGAAAGTAATGAAAGAATATGCAAAACATGGTTAGTTTCTGGGTTGAACTTTGTTGAATTCTCGATTATCAAGAAAGTTAAATTGTTTAGTCAAGGATAAATTAATCTTTTGAAAATATTACTTGCGGTCCTTTTTGGTTTTAGGATGAAAATGAACTAAGAATCACCTCAATTTGTGTTAGTTTCTGTCTTGAAAAGGTATTGGGTTCTTCAATCAGAAAAATATTTTAGTATAATGAAATATTGCGAACTTGATGACAGGTTCAAGATTTAAAATCTAAGATGAAAAGTTCAGGAATGCCTTGGCCTGGAGATGAAGGCGAACAGCGTTGGGAGCAAGCATGGAGGGCTATAAAGAAGGTAAAGCTATTTTTCCTTGCAGGGAGCATTTATCTTGCATCTGCATATGAACTCTTGTCATACTTTTTGGTCTTGTGTTAAGATATGGTATTAATATTTAAGTTCATGTGAACTCAACAATTTAAACTTTTAGAATTGTTGATAAATGATTATGATATCAGAGTAGCAGATCCCAAAATTCGATTCCTGCCTCAACATTTGAACTCTATTTATGAAAAAATTACATGTATAAACTAATAAAAAAATTGATTCACACATGAAGGAGAATGCTAAGATATTATATAAATGATTAAATTCGTCTCAATCTAATAGTTTAAATTTTTGAGATTGTTGATAATTTACGTGCTTTTTTTTTTCCGGCTCTTGTCAATTTTCTTTATTATAGGTTTGGGCTTCGAAGTGGAATGAGAGAGCATACTTCAGCACAAGAAAGGTGAAAATAGAGCACGATAATCTCTGCATGGCTGTCCTTGTTCAAGAAATCATTAATGCTGATTATGCATTTGTCATTCATACAACTAATCCTTCTTCTGGAGACTCCTCGGAGATATATGCTGAGGTATTGCTGTAATATATATGATCTGCCACTTTTAAATTTTAATTTATTAAAATACATTAATATGTGTACTGTTTTTCCTGTAGGTTGTGAAGGGACTTGGAGAAACTCTAGTCGGAGCCTATCCTGGTCGTGCTTTGAGCTTTGTCTCCAAGAAAAATGATCTTAATTCTTCCAAAGTATTGATTCCTCCCTTAATCTGAAATAGAATTCCTGAATCTATCATCTAGATAGGATTGAACATGTCAATTATATTCAAATAGGATAAAATCAAAATATGAAAAATCAACTCAAAATATTAATAAAATCAGCTTAATCAACTCAATCTACCTCCTTATCCTTGGAAAACAATTGCAGGTGTTAGGCTACCCAAGCAAACCCATTGGCCTCTTTATCAGGCCTTCAATTATTTTCCGATCTGATTCCAATGGCGAAGATCTAGAAGGCTATGCGGGTGCAGGTCTCTATGACAGGTACATTTCTCCATTACTTTGCTTGCATTTCAAACGTTACATTGAAAAAATACATTTGCCTGCTGATTAAAAGCATGCATTTTGTCCGTTTTCTAAATTAGGAAAAATAAGTGAAAATTATAAGCTGCCTGAACAACATAGATAAGGTGAAAACCAACTGCATATATTTATGTGGTTTGCAATCTATCGGAAAATAAACCCGTTCTAAGCTTGGATCTCTGCACATTTGTTGACTAAACCAGTTACGAAGAAATAACGCCTATGGCTTACTTTTTAGTTAAAAGTTAAATTTTCTGCTTGTCATACTTCTTTGTTTATGTGCTTCGTGATACATTAAGGTTTATTGCCATGCAGTGTTCCAATGGATGAGGAAGAGAAACGTGTGGTCGACTACTCATCTGACCCACTCATCATCGATGGCAATTTCCGTCAGTCAATTCTCTCGAGCATAGCTCGAGCAGGACATGCAATCGAAGAGTTGTATGGCTCTCCACAAGACATTGAAGGCGTGATTAAGGATGGAAAACTATTTGTCGTCCAGACGAGACCCCAAATGTAATTTCCACTCTTCTTTACAAGATCCATCTTCTAAACCAGAGCGGATGAACAAAATAGAGAGCAAGTAAACATAAATTAATAACCCAAATCACAATTGGGCAAGAAAAAGTCATGTAATAGTAGTATTATATGCATTTGCCTTATGTTTGAATTTCCAATTTTATAATTTCATTATTCGATATTATTTCGAAGAATATTACTAGTATTAAAATCTAAGATAGGATTATAATTATTAATAATACACAGTATTTGTATTAATTAATGCATGATATATAAACTATTTCTCAGAATTGAAGATTATATTGTAAAATTAAAATTTAAAACTAATAATTCCAGCTTTGATCATTGTATCCTATCCTGTCAGAGCCACTTCTCCAACTCCATTACCACCTATGACCACTTCCATCTCCAATCACCTATGGTGTTGCCATCGCCATCTTCCTCTGCCGATGCACAGAGAGAGAAGAAGAAATGGTACTATTCTATTTTTTTATTTCTTGTGGCTTTTTTTATTTTCCATTTTCATACGTGGTTATTATGATTATACTTGGAAATTTGGATTTGGGTTTTGAAAGATGTATTCTCTTGTACGTATATTAGGGTTGAAGTTGCATTAACTTTTGTGGGTAAAGTTCATAAATTTGTTCTTCATAGCTTGATGAAATTGCAGGGTCAGCCACAAAATAGTAGAATTCAATAAGAAATATATTGCAATTTAGAGCATTAATACATTATTTGTTTTCATGGGAAGCCAATTTTTATCAAAAGTATCTGCCGAACAGATGCAATTGTGACTCAATGAAATTACTTGCGTCTTCAAATGTACGTATTCTTACAGTTAAAGGGGTTAATTTTTTTTTTTTTTCTAAATAAAGTTAGGACAACAATCTAAGTGAATGATTTCCTGTATGGTTTGAAATTTTGGGTATACACTCTACTTTTGTATTATTTATACTCTGACATATCATTAATTCTCTTTAAATATTTATTAACGTATCAAGTAAAGATTAATGTTATTAATATAATTAATTATTATTTCAAAAGTCAACTAAGCAAAATAAAAGTAGCATTATTCATTTAGTATTATAACAAGAAAATGGCACTAGAGCTTAAATATATTTTATTTATTGTTTATTATTTTGTTAGAATTGGACCTCTTTTATCACTACTTGAATTAACATTAGTACGTCATTTTACCATTTATCACCTCAATTCCAAATTTATTTAGAACATGTAGAATCATGTGTTTGGGCTTGAGATAAAAAATGTAGTTTCATTTATGGACTTCCAAAATAAAATTAATCAATCCATAAATTTATATAAGTGAAAATACGTTTATATTCTATTTTTATATTATAATTTGACACTCAAGGGTCATTCATTAATCTACTATTTTAAATATTGATATCATACTATAATAATTAAAGAATAAAGTGTCACGTCATAGTGGTGTGATATAGTGGAGGTGTTGTGAGAGACGAGATTATCGACGTGAACCAGAGGAAGAGAGAGGGTGAGTAATAACAAAAGCACTATTGTTATCTCCTTTCCTTTCTTTCTGTTTGTCTGACTCACGCTTCATCTTCTAACATTCCCTACAAGCTGTTGGGACAGAGCACAAACAGCCTGGAACGAAGATACCAAAATTGAGAAGCTGTTGGGGGCTTGGTAAGACAATCAGAAAGCCCTTGACGAGTAAAGACTTTTGCGCGACCTTGTCCCGAACAAAATAAAAATTGAACTTGACAAGTAGCGACTTTTGAGCGACCTTATCCCGAACAAAATAAAAATTAATTTCTACATGCTTGGATTTCGAGTATAAGATAGAATTGGATGAAAGGTACAAAGCGCTAACATTGTCTATAAAGATCATCAGAGGAGCAGAGACCCAACTCGACTAATAGAGAAACAATCCAAGACCATTCAGCTGCTCTATTTACTAATAGCTCCATCGTGAAACCGACTTTTGCTTAATGGAAGACCAAGATATTAGATTGGGGCCAAAAATACACAATAAGCACTCTTTCTTTTGCGATCGTTATGACATGCCCCCCAATCTGCATCAGTGAAATAGATAAGATCCTTGTCGTCACTTCCAGAGAAGCCTAATGAATAATCTTAAGTGACCTTGAGATATCACAAAATTCACTTTACAGCTTGTCAATGCAAGTCTATTAGAGTGCATAAATTGATAAACTTTGTTCACCGCAAGACTAATATCAAGTCTAGTTAATGAGCATTATTGCAGAGCACCCACCACACTTCTGTGACGAGTTCCGTCAGGCAAGGAAGTACCAGAGGTAAGCAATATTAAAGTTTCGGTAGCCATTAGAGACGAAGCTGGCTTGGATTCAAACATACCAGTGCGATTTAGAAGATCTTTAATATACTTGGGCTGAGAAAGACAGTTTATCACCGACAACATCGACTAAGACAACAAGAAAATAATGAAGAAAGCCCATATCCTTCACTGCGAATTGCAAAGTCTGATACATGACAAGTGTAGTAATAAATGAGGGATTACTAGTTATTGGCCGTTGGCTGGGAATAATAGCTTAATTCCATCGCCTAATTTGAGAGTTCTTTTTTATCAACCTAAGTGCTATGATATTTGAGGAGGGAACAATAATTTGTAAAGAAATCATTTCTATTATGGTGGACCTGGAAGATATATGCAGTGTCCTTCACACGAAAGGGGTAGAAAAGTTTACTTTTTTTGGGTGGTGGTTCAATATTCTTTATATCTTTCTTATGTTTGGGTGATTTGGGTTTCTTCTTTTATAAATATTTAAATTTTTGAGTGGGGGAAAATTGTAAACTTTGACAGGCAGAACAGTGAATATACTAAGATTTATGATCGTTACCCTTGAGCCTATACTAAAACATCGCTGACCTAGGAGATTGATAACTTCTTCCTAACAATACTCTTGAGTGTCAATTTATACACAATTCAACTAATTCAAAGAGACTAGTGTATTGAACACTTGAAGTTTGGAACTCGAATAGTTCCCTGACCTATACCAAGAGGCAAGAGAGAAGAATTGCTTCAAAAAACTTACTGCGTGTGGGAGGATCTGAATGTAGGATTCAAGAGAAAGCATATCTTTAGACGGTGGACAACTTCCTAGGGTTAATATAACTAAAAAGAGTGCTAACTTTTACTCAGAGTTTGTATTCATAGCAAAAGTAATTAAGGCCACAAATCCATTCTAAGTATTGGATATAGTCAAGATTTCATGCGATGATAATGAAAAACAGACTATAGCAAAAAGAATATTATCAATATTCTGTGACACCAATCATATTCACCGGATTGTTAATATATAACCTTCATTAACTTCCACGAGGTGTGGCACTAATTTGCACGAGAATACAGAGAACATAATTAGATAATAATTCCATAATCATCGTAATGTATCCTCATTGCTTAACAGGTATGATTTGCAGTAATGGTTTGCCATGCGTGAAATTCCAATAATCTACCCATAAGTTGAAGAATATGTAATTGTTAACAGGTAAATCACATAATTCAAAGGCGACAACAAAATTACACTCCAATAAGAATCTCAATCAATTTTTCTATTAATTCTTTTGAAACAACTAAAGACAGGCAAGTCAATCAACTGAATTCCTCAGACACTTTGTCTACTATATAAGAGTTGTAGTTCATTGCCTGGTTAATGAAGCAAATAATCGTCTAACACCAATATCTATGTAGAGAGAGAGAGAGAGAGAGAGAGAGAGAGAGAGAGAGAGAGAGAGAGAGA